>ML302239.1:0-109161 GCA_005239505.1 Nicotiana paniculata | reverse complement strand
ATTTGAGGTGCTTCAGAGGGTTGGGGAGGTGGCTTATAGGCTTGCTATGCCTCCTAGTTTATCAGGTATTCATTCGGTGTTCCATGTTTCGATGCTTCGGAAGTATGTTGGTGACCATTCTCATATTTTGGAATTCAGCGCGGTTCAGCTCGAGGGCGATATGTCATATGAGGTAGAGTCAGTGGCTATTTTGGGTCGGCAGGCCAGGAAGCTGAGGTCTAAGGATATAGTTTCTGTGAAGGTTCAGTGGAGAGGGCAGCCGGTGGAGGATGCCACCTGGGAGACCGAGCGAGAGATGCAGGACAGATATCCTCACTTATTCGAGACTCCAGGTATGTTTCTAGACCCGTTCGAGGACGAACGTTTGTTTAAGAGGGGGAGGATGTAATGACCCTTCCATGAGATTTACCCCGTTTCCCCCATTTCTATATTTTTCATATATTTCTAGCCTGTTTTTGTTGTGTTGGGTCTGGAGTGGTCATGGTGAGAATTGAGGCATTTAGTCTCTCAAAGTAGCCTAATAGTTGAGAAAGTCAACTGAGAGTTGACTTATTGGTGAACGACCTCATAATGCGTATTTTATGGCTCGGATAGCTTCGTTAGGTGATTTGGGACTTAGGAGTGTGTTCGGAATAAAGTTTTGATGTCTGGTGTAGAATTAGGCTTGAACTGGCGAAAGTTAGTTTTTGGCGATTTTCATCCAGCAGTGGAAAATAGGCTATCGGGGTCGGAATGGGATTCCGGAAGTTGGACCAGGTCCGTAATGTCATTTTGGGTATGTGTGCAAAGTTTCAGGTCAATCGGAGGTGTTTTGGTTGGCGAAATTTGGAAGTTTCAAAATTCATAGGCTTTAATTTGATGTAATTTTGGTGTTTTCATGTTGTTTTTGGTGTTTCGAAGGCTTGACTAAGTTTAAATGATGTTATGGGGTGTGTTGGTAGGTTTGGTTGAGGTCTCGGGGGCCTCGGGTGTATTTCGGATGCTCAAACGTGCACTTTTTGGCCTTAAGAAGACCGTTGTTTTTTGGTGTTTTAGCAGCAGTGAACCCTTCAATGCGATCGCGTGGACTCATCCGCGAGCGTAGATTAAAAGAGTGAGGCAGGCATTTTGTTCTATGTAATCGCATGGTTAGGATTGCGATCGCGTAGGTTGATCAGGTAAGGCAGTGTGATCGCATGGGTGTTGGTGCGATCGCGTAGATGGTTCTGAGGCGCGTGTGTGGGGTGGAAAGTTGTTCTGTGCAATCGCGTGTATTAGTTTGCGATCGCATTTAGTTGTCTGATCTGTGCATCGCGATCGCGTGTATAATGTCGCGATCGCACTAAGGAAATTAAATGGCTGGGCAGAATGTTTTAAAGGCCATTTGTGCGAGAATAATTCATTTTCCTCCATTATTGAACGAGTTGGGAGCTCTTTTGAGAGGGTTTGGAGAGGAAATTGAAGGGAATCACTTGGAGGTAAGGTTTTAAACTTCATAAATCGTTTATATGTCGTTTTCTAAGTAATAAAAACGTAAAAATGTTGGAATTAAACCCAAATTTGGGGAAGAAGGGTGCATGAAAATTGGATTTTTCTTTTGAGGATTTGAGTGGGCAATTGTGGTCCGATTTTAGTGTTCTTGGTATGTATAGAATCATGGGAGGACGAGGATTCTAGTGATGTAAATTTTATCGAATTCCAAGACGTGGTCCTGGGGCTCGGGTTTGGCCAAATTTCGAGATTCTTGTATAATTTGATAGTTTTCGATTGGGTTGTGTTCCTTTAGTATATATTGATAATGTTAAACTGGTTTTGGCTAGATTCGGAGCAATCGGGAGCCAATTTGAGGGCAAGAGCATAGTCGACTAGTGTTGTGGCCCGGTAGAGGTAAGTAATGGTTATAAATCTTGTCCTGAGGGTATGAAACCCCGGACTGCATATTTCTCATTGATTTTAGAATGGCGCACATATCGGATGACGAGTATGTGGCGCACACTGATTTTTTTTGGATTAGACTAGGTCCACTCCGCGGCAACTAATGAGTTGCATATTTTACTCAAAACCTTATGTTAAATTATGTTCTAAAGATTGTTGAAATATTTGGGCTAAAAGCCGTGTTGGGGCCTCGTGCCGATCTGTTTAGACCCCTTGGGGGATTTTTACTGTTGTTTTCCTCACTATTTATTGATGATTTCATTCACCACATTGTGCTTACTGTTTTCGAAACACGGCCTGATTTATACTACTTTGAGATTTACAAAATGATGCTTTGGGTCGAGTACCCTGTTTTTACTGATTCGCCCGAGGGGATTTTGAGAGGTTCTACTGAGTGAGGCCGAGGGCCTGATTGTGAGGATATGATACGCCATGAGGTGGCTTGATATTAGCGCTTGGGGTGAAGGAGCCCCTCCGGAGTCTGCACACACCCCTAGTGAGAGCACCGAGTGCCAAGTGACGAGTGATTGGGAGGCATGAGTGACTGTGAGGTGCTGAGTGACTGATTACGAGTGATGGTGAGGTATGCCCGAGGGGCTGATTATTAGTGACTGTGAGGTGCTGAGTGACTGATTACGAGTGATGGTGAGGTATGCCCGAGGGGCTGATTATTAGTGACTGTGAGGTGCTGAGAGATTGATTATGAGTGACTGTGAGGCATGCCCGAGGGGCTGATTATGATACATGTTTTTGTCCGAGGGGCTACTTATGATTTTTACTACTTTTAATCTGAACTTATGAAATGTGTTTTGCCCAAGGGGCATCTATGTGATTCATTTCATTTTCATACTAAATCTTTCGGTTTGGAGCTGTTGAAAATAAACATTTTTCAAAGGACTTTCCTGAGGTTGGTTTTAAGGCATGATGATTTCATATATCTATGTTTATACTGTTGCAAAGTAAGGTTGTGCATATTGTGAAGTGATGACATTGATTTTTATGTGTTTCCTTGCCGCTTAGGCTTGATTTATTTTCATTACTACTGAGTTGGCGTACTCACATTACTCCCTACACCCCTGTGTGCAGATTCAGGTGCAGATACCGAGCATTAGCTATATTTTCCGTGCGGAGCCAGAGTGCGGGATATAGAGGTAGCTGTTCATCGTCCGCATCATCTCTGTTTTCCCTTATTGTTGTAGCTAGATAATCATTCGGAGGTTTTGTATTATAATAGTATACCTTTGACTATTTTTCTTAGATGCTCACGACATGTTGGCTCCGGGTTTTGGGCTTGGTGGCACTGTTTATTGGCCTAATGTATTTAGTAAACTCTGTATATTTTATGAGATGCTTGAAATTGGATTGGGATTTTGAAAGAAATTGTAAACATGTGGTTATTGGCTAGCCTAGTTCCACGATAGGCGCCATCACGGCCAATTTAGGTTTTGGGGTCGTGACAATAACATTCAAAAAACCTTGGTAAAAAAGATACTTTTGCAATGTGTATGGTTAAAATTCGTTGAAAACACATAGATGATGTAAATAAAATAATTTTGAGGAAGATTGAAGGTGATTTGAGCCGATTAGAAGTTAAAATTTATTACCAATGATATTCCAAATGATTAATTATATGAATTTTAATTTTATGATTAAAATTCGTTGAAAACACATATGAAAGGCAATATACAAAAAATTGCGGGATTGGAGGTGACTTTGACTGATTTGAAGTCAAAATTCGTAGTTAAAATCGAGTTTAAAAATCTCTTTTTGACACATGTATCTAATATGTATGTAACATATATCTCACATACAAGTATACATGAAAGTGTTTATTCCCTTGAAAGTGTTTATCCCCAGAGGTTGCTCAATTGTAGATGGCTTTAAGGTTGAGAAACCCTCACGCAAACAGGACCGGGTGAAGGAGTATTAAGGTACATATGCTCCGTGATCGAAGACGTCATTCCCGTGGTCCGAAAGGACTACAATTGAGAAAGCAAGGATGTAGTATTCCCCGGTCCCGAGGATGCCATTACTACTCATGTGGAGGGGTACTTAAGTGTTTACACTTACCCCTTCACAATGCGCCCGGTAGAACCGATTGTTCTGGATTTTTGCAAAAGGTACAAGGTGTACCTCGGGCAAATCCATCCATCTGTATGGAGGATCATGATCCTCCTTCGCTATTTAGTGAACAACACCGAGTATCGTGGGTTCACCATCTATCATCTACTCTGTTTATACACTCCCCGAATTTTTTGAGGGGGACTGATCAAGCTTACTTGCCAGGCTAGCAAGGTCCTCTTTTCGAGCTTTGACGAAGACTGGGACCAGGGCTGGCAGGGACGCTTCGTTCGGGTGAAGACCGAAGACTTGATCCGCTTCGAGTTCATGCCTTTTCTTGAGAAGTGGAACGCATCTCGTAAGTGCAGTCTTTCAAAAAAAATTGTTTTTTTTTATTTCATTCTTCTCATCATACTTGTGGTTGTGCAGCCGTCGCACAGGTTCCAAATGCAGTCCCTCGGATAAAGTAATGGATCGAGGGAATCTATACACAGATGACATACTCCGAGCGTGCATGGCGCGGGCTTTCGATGAGCCGTTGGGAGGCCCATTCTCATGGTAAGGCCTCTCTCTGAACAGTTAATACCATTCTTATAACTTTTATCGTACTGAATTTTCTTCCCCTTTATTGTTTTAGGTTTTCCTAAGACCACCAAACTTACGCCTTCAGAAGTGGACAAGCGCTTGTCCTTTTCCATTGATCCCTCTGTTATGGGACAGCCCGGGGCTGTCGTGGAGGAAAATAAGAAGAGAAAGAAAAACTTTCGGGCTTCTTGGGTCCTGAGACGAAACCAAAGAAGAGGGTGGACCGCAAATCCTGGAAGAGCTCTAGCTCTCGGGTGCTAGACTCTGATTCTCTTCTTCGGCTCAGGGACGAGCCAGAGGACCTCATTTTGTGACCCACTGGACGACTTTTCCTGGGGGCAGGAGGCATCCAGAGGGAAACTCGTGAAGCCGATCTCCATCAAACTCGAGAGGTCAATATGGAGACCCGGGGTGGGACTCCCCAAAACGCTGGCTCCGCTCCAAAGGAAGCGCCCGGTATATCAGAAATTGTGGGGACGCCCTCCTACACTGAGTCCATGCTCAAGGAGGATCAACGGGGAAAGGAGAAGCCCAATTAAGGGGTCCATGGTGTGGATGATCCCCTTCATTCCTTTTTCAATGGCGTGGATTCATCCGCTTTGGAAGATTCTTCCGGTTTTGGCGACCTGGAAGGCCAAAGAAGGACATACCCTTGGAAGTTGGCAGGCCGAGTTCGATCCCGAAGTTGATTAATCAGTTCCCTACTCCGAGTGTGGACCCCGGTCACAAGAAATTGATAATTCTTATTGTCCCGGGGGATGCCCTGGGTTTTGTATCCTCTTGTGGGGATAGCCAGCTACCTCCAATGCCTGGTGACCAAGGAGGACCAGACAAAAATGAACAAGGTGAACGTGTCGTGCCTTTTCAATGAGGCGCAACAGGCGCTGAACCAGGTAAGGCATCGTAACGTCCCTTCAAACGTTACTTAGGTTTTGATATTTCTCACATTTTTCATCTTCTTGCAGGCCTCGGTACTTCATCACGAGAGTTTCCTTCTGTACTGGGTCGAGGTTAATCAGCTGGAGCTTGAGGTCAAAGAGCTAGCCTAGAAAAAGGATATTTACAAGCTCCTTAGCGAGCAACAAGAAGGATTCATTAAGAACCTTCAGGACAAGTTGGATAGGGCTCATAAAGAAGCATCGGTGCTAAGGTAGGAGCACGTTGACTTGTTTGAAAAGGTAAAGGTCTTTGAAGTTAGAAATGAGGAACCGGTCACAGTAGCTAATGACAATACCTCGCAGGTCTAGCAGAATATCGACCAACTCCGAAAGGAGATAGATGAGACCCAAGTCATCGCCAATGAGTGGAAGAGCAAGATGGATCCGCCGGCCTCGGAGAAGGAAATCGCCCTGGCAAAGCTATCTTCGGTAGAGGTTCAGCTTCGGGTGGCGAAGGAGAAAGCTGATAACAGGTCGCTAACTGAGGATATCCAAGCACAACTGAGCTCTGCTGCCGCAAAATGTGATGCCCTTGGTAAAGAGCTCGAAGCGACGAGTTCCAGGCTTGAGACAACTTCAGTCGATGCCGACGAGATGGTGTCTCAGTACAAGGCCGATGTCGAAGTAGCTGAGGACCGCCTGAAGACCAATGTCGAATATGTGAGGTGGTTGTCTCAAAGGGAGGTCGTCAAAGAGATCCATGCCCGAGGCTTCGACCTATCGGCCGAGATCGAGGAGGCAAAAAGACTTGAGGCTGAGGCGAAGAAGCTATTGGTCTCGGTAAAGATCAGGCATGAATGCCTTAGGATTTTTAGTTTTTATAATGTGTACATATTTTTTATTCATTACAAGGCCATTTTTATTTGGCCTTTGTAAAGATATTCCGGAATATATAAAATTTCCCCTTTTGGCAATTTTAAGTCTCTACTATTTTAGCATCTTTTCATAATTACAAATATTTCTAATGCCTTCGCACAAAATCAAATGTAGTAATAAGTCATTTCTTTTTGGAGGTCCGAACAGAACCTGAACTTGATGCAATTTTTATTTGCTCGAGACTTTAAAAACTCGGAGTGACCGGAAGTTTTCCCTGGATGCTTAAGTGTTCTTCGACGATGCTTTTGCTGAGGTAACCTTTTAGCATGTTTTGAATTTTTATTGAAGGACTTAAATTTTTATTACGGGCTTCAGATATATTCGAGCCGTTTTTTAGGGCGGCCGTAACCTTTTAGATTTAGGCATTACCTAATAGGTTTTGTGCCCCCTGGTATTGATAACTCGAGTTTCCCGAACTTATTTCGGACGACAGTCCTCGAGTAGGGGAAGCCCTTGGGCTCGGATAGGAATAACCTTTGGTCTTGATAGTCCGCGGGTAGGGATAACCCTTAGGCTCGATGTTTTAAGAGGCAAAAATATATAATAGAAAGGTAGAAACATTCTTTCATTTTTGTGTGTAAAATATGAGATCAAAAATGTGTAAAAGCTTTCGATGGCAGATACGATACCGAAAGCATTGATATTGAAGTTATATTCCGATAATCTTGGTGCCTCCCTGGCCCCGAGTGGCTTGTCGAAACCATTTTTGCTCATGAGTCCTCGCCTACTGTGTCCTCGATCGTTCCTTTTTTCATTTCTCGTAGTCTTAGGACCATATTTGTTACCCCTTCAATCTCCATCATATAGTTGATACCGGTCTCTATTCGGTCGTGGTTTATGATCGATAACTCTCTTAGACCAGTCATTAGTTCTGATGGGATAAACGGACCCGGAGGGGGCCCCAAGCTGATCATCCTTGACTCTGATTTTTGATTTGATACCTGTTATGGACGTCGGCCCAGGTTTCCGTTGGGTATTCTATCAAATTCTTTTTCAGCTGTTGTGAAGCCTAGGAGCTTTGGGGGTTGATTCCTTGAGTGAATGCCTTAATGGCCCAATCGTCTGCAACCTAGGGCACGTCCATCCATTCCATTTGGAACCTCGGCACGAATTCCTTGAGCATTTCATTATCTCTTTTTTTTACTTTGAAAAGGTCCAATTTTCTGGTCTCAACCTTGATGGCCCCGCAAGCATAGCAAACGAATCAATAAATTTATGGGGTAAGTTGTGATACCATATCATTGCTCCTTTTGACAGGGTTTCTCTAAAATTTTTCAGCAAAACCGACTTGATTTCATCATTTTCTAAGTTGTTTCCCTTGATGGCATATGTGTAGGAGGTCACGTGTTCATTTGGATCCGTGGTTCCGTTATATTTTAGAATTTCGGGCATACGAAACTTCTTCGAGATTGGTTTCGGTGCCACGCTTGGAGGGGAAAGGCTTTTGGACAAATTTCATAGAATCTACACCTTTCAATATCAAGGATGCTTCTGGGATTTGATCAACTCTGGAGTTATAGGTCTCCACTTTTTTGTCGTTGTTTTCAATATTCTTTCCCCAGATTCCACCTTCTTTGTCAGTTCTATAAGCATCTTTATTATTTCGGGGTTGGTCCTGGGTTCAACTTCACCTGGCCTTTCCGTGGTTTGTTCATTCCTTCGGGTGTTTTCCCGGGATGGTTCGGGCTCAACTCTGCTGGGAGTACAGCTTTGGTTCTGCAGCTGGGGTATCGCCACCTGTTGAGCTTGTAACATTTCAAAGATCACTTGCAAATTGATCCCGTCGCCTTCACCATCATGCGTACCCCAGGTTGTTGATCGGGCTCCCCCGTGAATGTTGTTCTCAAGTTCGGTCAGCAGGTTTGCATCGATGGTCATATGTGAGTTGGCATCGATTGGGTCCGCAACCGGGAGTCTCTTGGGGTCAACAGAGGGCACCTCATTGCTGGGAACTATATTGTTGTTTTCGCCATGGTGGCTAGACTTAGCATCAACTTCCAAGTGAGAAAATTGAGAGTTTGACATTCTTAAGTTGACCTGAAATTAAAATTTCAAAGAACGAGCAAAAAACAGAGTGCGTTATGGAAATTTATATCAAATTACCACTATTATCCTTAGCCCATGTTTACCCTTAAAGATGGATAACAATTAAATTTATACGCGATTTTAAGGATATATGGACTAATTCAATACAAGTGATTAATGACGTTAGGGAGGCAAATAAAAGATAGAGTAAATAGTCAAACCAATGATGATAATGAATCCGAGTTCGGTTAACGAGTTAACAAGAAATCTGCCTTCGGTTCCGAGCTAACACTTATGAAAACAAAGCAAAACTTTGAATAACTTTTAGAAATAGATAGAACATATGTATATTGCCTTGATATGCGTGTTACAATGTCCCTAATGAATAACCAGTTTCCCCTTTATATAGTAGGGGAGTTTTACCCTAAGTACAATTCTAAAAAAGGTAAAAATCTTCCTCATCGCTAATCACTGATCTACCGCTGATACGGGTCGAGATTCATGTCGTGATATCATATTTGGACACGAATATCACGACCCTTTATTAATCGTGCCTGGTCTCTTGGTAATGTTCTCCGAGGTCTCAGAACTCGAACCGGACCCGAGACGTGGTCTTGATGGTTCCGAGGGCAAGTGCTTTTCTCGGCACTTGAAGCGAGAGGATCCTGGCTTCGATTCCGATTCCTAGCAGTTATGTTCTTGCTTCGTTTACCTCACACGGGAACCGGTGTACTCGCTACCCCAGTTTTACCCGTATACTATTACCATAAATTCAATACTTCGCTATGCTCTTTAGGTTGTTGGGATGGAACTTTAGGAACTAAAAACTTATTAATGTTGAATTATTTGGCTGTCTGCAACGCTATAGAAGCCACAATATAGCCTGATGCTTGTAATAGAGAATAAGCATGCTTGGCTTACTTAAATCTGCGTTGGGGATGGGATTGCCTACCTATCTAGTTAGCTTGAATGAAAGCGTAAGGGAAGCCCAAGGGATAGTAGTAAGGCATTGGGGATCGTAGACCACTAAGGAGAGAGGCTAGTCTTCCTACTCAGCATAGGCCATCCTTTGAAGAAAGCGTAATAGCTCACTGGTCTAGCTCCATGGCACCGAAAATGTATCAGGGCTCAAGTGATTCGCCGAAGCAACGAGACCTTGAAAGCTGCTTTTTCAAGTGTCAGTAGCAGAATGTCTATCAATCGGGGAAGGTTTTTGGTGACAAGACCTGGCGGTTGGAAAGAAAGACGACATCACCTTCTTTGGTGTCAGTGAGAGATATTTGAGTATCCCCCGTTGACCTTCTTTTGTAGATAGAATCTTCAATAGTGGTAACAAGTAACCTTACTAAGAAAGAAGTTGATCAACAGAAGATGAAAATTTATCCAGCATTTTTTTGATCCTCAGCTTTGCTATGGTTATTAACAGAAGATTATTCGATTTGCTTGTATAAATCTTGAAACAACCTTGTTGCATTTTTTTTTTTTTGCTTCAGCAATATTTTATCCTTGTTTCTTTCTTTAACATCAATAGTTAGGTATGGCTCAGAGAGAAGCGTTAGTCACAAAAAGGATTAGGGTTAGTATTAGTAGTATTTGGCTGAATTGATTTATATTGGTAGTATTTTTGCTTTCAATGGGGATTTTGCACTAATATCTGGTTTTGGGATTACAATTGAAGCTATACTTATTTAAAAAAAAACTGCAAGCCAACTCACTTTACGGTCAACTTTAGATTAATCGGGTCTGAAATTATTAAAAAAATTAATCTGAAGTGCAATGCACTTAAGGACAATTAAGTCTAAAATGCAAAATTGCACTTAAGATGTTGTCACGACCCAAAATCCCTCCATATGTGTCGTGATGGCGTCTAGTCTCTAAGACTAGGTAAGTCATTTATTTAGAAAATTTAAGCCAATTTAACAACGATATTTTAAAGCAGAGTAAAATATAAAAGCCGAAATAATGGTGATACAAACCTACGCGGCGATAATCACAACACCCCTCCCAAGACTAGGTAATACAGAGTCACGACTCTAGCTGAATACATAGAGATATCTTCAAAAAATATACAATACTGTTCGGATATCGAATTAATAGTACAATCAAAAGGAAAAGGACTCCAAGGAACTGCGACGACCAAGCAGCTACACCTTGAATCCTACCGATCAAGAAGCTAACTCTTCATGAGTCCGTTATCTCCAATACCAGATATGCACACAAATGTGCAGAAGTGTGCTATGAGTACACCATGGTGGGTACACCAATAAGTATCAATGTTAACCTCGAAAGAGTAGTGACGAGGTACAAGTCAAGACACCTACTAGTCATAATAACATGTACAGTATATAAGTATAAAGCTAATAATGTAAGCAAGAATCAGTAAATGGCAACAAGGAATAACATGTGATATAAACAGTAAAGTAATCAGAACACCGTTAAAGCACAAGTGAAACCAAATAAGAAAAACAATGACAACCAACTAATCAAGCCGTCCTAAAACAAGTCTCACAACAATATTACTCCGGGATGCCTCATCGCAAAATCACAAGTCACGAGTCCCAAATCACAAATCAAATGTTCACGGCACCTCGGGCCCCCATTATCAATCACCACCGCACGGAAAACTCACGTACCAATATCTCAATCTGCCTAGCATGGTCACAGTCTCACAATCAAAATCCGCCATTGTGGTCAGAGGCTCAATACCACAATCTGCCCGTCATGGTCACATGCTTACTTTCATAATGGAAGCAGATAAAATAAAAATACATGGACATGATCAATGAATGTCAAGTTTCATACTCTTGAACATGTGTAAACGGCATGCTATGGTGTATGCTTGTGCGAGTGTACTAATACAGTCCACGTCAACAAGTAATATCAAATATATCAAGTAGCTCATTGAAAGCAACACAACCAGTTACGTAAGGTGCATCACCTAAACAAGGAAAATCACACCATCACACAAATATCATCAAACATAATGCGTTCATGCCATCACATATCATCCCTGACGTAGCTACCCTTATCTCTCCATATTTATAACATCATAATAGTCACCCTTATCACTCCGCCCATACATTTAACATAATAGCCACCCATATCACTCCGATAGTCATCCGTATCACTCCGCCCTGACAATATCATTAGCCACTTGTATCACTTTGATAGCCACCTGTATCACCCTGACAATATCATTAGCCACATGTATCACTTTAATAGCCATCGGTATCAACTCCGTCCTGACAATATACAATAACCACCCGTATCACTCTGCACAAATCATCAAGAGTGAGATGTTACCCTTATGTTCCGCAAAATGACAGTCAATCCACATAACCAATTCACATGTGATATTATCACAACAACACGACATATCAACTCGTACCACAAGTACCCATAGGCAACAACCTCTTAACAACAATAATACCAATATCACCACAACACATAGCCCACGGCTCATGCACAATGTATACAAAAATTCAACAGCAACAAAATGAACGGGGAAAGTAACTCAACAATAAACAATACCTCATTAAACAACAACTTCAACTAAAACAAGTTAATGACTTTCAATGGCTTCAACTTTAATTAATTACTTAAGAATAAACTCAATAATAAAGGTATTTTCATGAAATGGCGAACTTTGAATTCTAGTGTATGATAAAAGCTAACAATGAAAGAGATGACATGAACTAGAAACTACGTCTAAATGCATGAGTATAACCCAACAACGAAAGGTATCATGTAACAACAATTTCAATTAAGAATAACTCAACAATAAAGGAGGCCTCATTACAATAAAAGTGATAACAACTTCAAATAAAACATACAAGTGTAAACTTGACAAATAAAAAATATATCATGTCCTAACAATTTCAAATAAATACATGAAAGAATAAACTTAACAAAAGAATGTAGAACATGTAATGACAACTTCAATTAAATGCATATAAGAAGCCTAAGAGTCTAATCCAGTCAATTTCTTCATTTAAGGTCGTGTACACACTCATCACTTCCTGTACACGTCTTCCACACAAAGTTATGCAAGATACTTACATCAAAGAATCTAAACCAATACTCTAAAAAGAACTTGTGTGAAACTCCGGACTGCTCGAATCTAGCCAAAATAACTTAATATCATAAATAAAAGCCATAGGAAACACAATAAAGCTTCGATCTTTATGAAAACTAAAAAGTCAATCCCAGGCCCATACCTCGGAACCCGACAAAACCAATAAGATCATCATTTTTGTGTTTTAGAAAGTTTTTACAAAAATATCCAATTTCTCCAATTCAAATCAATAATTAAATGATAAAAATAAGGATGGAATCACAAAATAATCAAATCCGGGTCAAAAATACTTACCTCAATCCAAATCGTGAAAATCCCCTCCAAAATCGCCAAAAACCGAGTTCTCTAACTCAAAAAGTGATAAAATATCATAGCCCTTGAAATATAGTACTTTATATTCTCAGGTGTTTAGCTTTTTGGAGTTCGGACATACGCCTAAGTTCAAAATCATCATACGAAACTATTGAAACCGTCAACATACCATTTTGGAGTCGTCTACATAAAAGTCAAACTCCGGACGACTCTTACTACTTAAGCTTTTAAAGCAAGAATCATTCTTCCAAATCAATCCCGAATCATCCAAAAGTCGAATCTGATCATACACGCAAGTCATAGTACGAAGCTACTCGAGACCTTAAGCCACCGAACGAGATGCTAATTCTCAAAACGACCAGTCGGGTCGTTATAGATGCACTTAAGGACAAATAGGTCTGAAGTGCTATAAGTATTTTCATGCACTTAAGGTCAGAGATGTCTGAAGTGAAAAACTACACTTCAGATGTACTTAAGACCAAATAGGTTTGAAGTGTAACCAATGTTTTCATGCGCTTAAGGCCAAAAAGTTAAAATAAAAAAATGCACTTCAGTGCACTTAAGACCAAATAGGTCTGAAGTGCAACCAATGGTTTCATGCACTTAAGGACAAAAAGTTTGACGTGAAAAATTGCACTTCAGATGCACTTAAGGCCAAATAGTTGTGAAGTGCAACCAAAAGTTTCATGCACTTGAAGCCAATTAGTCTGAAGTGAAAAAAAAATGCTCTTTAGATGCACTAAGGCCAAATAGGTCTGAAGTGCAACCAATGTTTTCATGAACAAAAATTTGTTCTTCGAATTTTAACAATTCAATATACGATTTAACTACTAAATCTACTCCAAATTAGTTCAAATTTGAAACATAACCTCTAAATATTATCAAGAACAAACCTCAATAATCAATTTGTCAAAACAACAATAAATCTAACGAACTTATTTTGCAATTATGAAAAAGAAGAAGAAGAAACCTTAAGAAACAATAAAAAATAAAGCGCCACAATAACTCACAACTGTAAAACATCATAAACTACCTTAAAATATGTTTACAAATAGCATATAAAATCATTGTAGAAGAAGAAGAAAAAGAAAGAGGAGAAAAAGACCAGAGTTGCTTAAACTGCAAGTACTAGTTAAAAAAAAAATTTTAAAAATGAATGCAGGTAGAATGGGGCGACCAAATAGGGTGCATATGGCAATTTTTACTTTAAAATGAAAAGATTAGGTAGTTTCTCTTTTTAGTCTATTTCCGGTGTTTGGCATAATTTCATGATTTGACGGAACTTTCTCGGTATTTCTGCTTAAACTTTTTTCTTATATTTTTTATTAAATCAAATAATTAAGTTTGTTAAATATGAGGCAAAAAGTGTTCACTCAAGAATATATTCAAGGTACTCCATTAAGGACTTTTTTTGTCATTTTGGCCAATGGATAAAAGATGAGAAAATAAAAGGGTAGGAGGAAATATAAGAAAGAAGAAAAAGTCGTTAATTATAATATGGAGATGGGGACGCACCAAAAATGGCGACTATATAAACTCGGCCGTTGACTTGTCTTCAGAATTCAGATTTGTCCCATCTCTACGTTCTCTCTTTCTGGTTGAAGCTATTGCCACCATCACAAAACTGCAAAACCAACAGTACTAGCTAACCAGGAAACCACACTGTAAAATCGTAGCAGTTTATAGTTAGTTAAAAAAAGGGGGGGGGGAAATGGCGCATATATGATGTAATAGTATCTTTATTTCAACAACAATATTAGTTTTCCAAAAATTCAACCAATAGTCAAAAAAGCAAAATTATGCTGTTTTCAGACAAAAAGTTCATCGACTCATCATCTTCATAAAATCAAGATTTCTCCTTTTAACTTTGTGAAGTAAATTATGGCAGCAATTTTGTAGTTTAGTGGAAGATAATAAGGAGAAAGCAAGATTTGTGGGAATAGATAGATGGGGAATTGTTTTGGGTCAGAGATTTGTGACCAAACTCCTAGTAGCACCATCCCCAGCTACTCACCTAGAACTTCAACCCCAGGTACTTTTTTTTTTTTTTTTTGCACAAGTATATATATGCATTTTTATAGTATTTTTCTTTTCTGGGTGCTCACCAATTTCACGTTTTTCTTGTTTCTTTGTGTAGTAATAGTTAATTGTTTATAGCGGTCTCGTGAATGATTTTGTTAAAGTTACTCTCTATTTGTAATTATTGTGCTTTCTGTTCTTTTTTTCCTGTCAAATTCCCAAATGGGGTTCTCTTTTTGTTTATATGGAAAATTTGTGACCATAAATTTGGAGATGTAATTTTATGTTCTTTATAATATTTGCTAAAGCCCCTTTAAGAGTTCATAGATTTGAGCACAAGGGAATGTAAAAGATCAGAACTTTGGTATTTAAAGGAGTACTTTTTGTGTAGATACATCAAAGAACAGTGGGGTTGGATTTTCGACTAGCAGCAGTGTTGGGCATAGCCGTTTTTCAGCTACCGCGAGCGAGGACTCGTATTTCAATGGAGAAATATTGCCTACTCCAAATGTGAAGACATATACCTTTTCTGACCTGAAGGCTGCCACAAGAAATTTCAAGTCTGATACGGTTCTGGGGATCGGCGGTTTTGGGACGGTATTCAAAGGCTGGGTCGATGAGAAGACCCTTACTCCAACTAAAGTTGGCACTGGAATGATTGTTGCCATAAAAAAGTTGAACTCTGAGAGCATGCAGGGATTTGAAGAGTGGCAGGTATGACAACTGAAACGTTTCGATACAAATTATAAGCATTTTATTCTTTGCACAATGTTGGACCTTCATTGGCGAAGAAGCCAATACTTTGACCTTTGCTGTTGGAGAAAGAGCTCTTGCACAAACTAGGAAAATGCCCGTGAATGCAAAAACACATAAGCCAGTATGGCTACCTTGTTGCTGACCATTTAGGGGTAATTATGAGTTGGTGGCTGTTAAATATGCTAAAAATTTGGGTATCCAGTTTTTTGTTAACTAGTACTATCATGTATGAAACATTTTCAGTTTTGGTTCTTTAGTCAAGTAAACTCTTCAATGGGCTAGTCGATGGTTAGACAACGTGGCTTTAGAAAACTAGGATTGCCTCTTACATGGATGAACTCTTCCATAAAGTTGAATGAATAAACAAATAAAGTAGAAATATGTGTGTACTGAGACTATAGTTATTTAAATGCAATTCAGTCTTGAATCAGTTATTGATAGGATTCGAACTGCTTAATTTGCGTGTTTTCAAGCTGGATGTAGGCATTGATCTTGCTAGTTGACATAAGTGTACTGATTATACGCAATTACTCGTTGAATATAAAGTCTTTTATTGATTTGTTTTGAGTCAATCTTTCCCCATTCAGACCCAACCAAACTAATAAGGTATGAGAAAAAAAAATTCTTTGATTCTCTGGTTCACTGTACATTTGCTGTCACTTATTTGAGATGCCAGTTTAACATTGAGCCATTTTTTCAATTTTTCTTCCCACAATGACAGTAGCTTGTAATTAAACAAAGATTTTGTGATAAGTAATTTCTTATCTTGTCAAAATTGAGTTAATAATATGATATAATGTGTCAAACTTCTTATCTTACTTATCTAATCACACTTTGAGAAATTTATACACATCTGCTTCCTGTAATAATAATCAATTTCATCTATAGGTGTTTAAGATTTTAGTTGCTGAAATAATTCTGGAGTAACTTCAAGTTACCTTGTTCTTGACAACATTTTCGACAACTGTACAGTGGGTCAATATTTAATTGAAATCTTCAGGTTAATTGTTGTGTGAGGAGACATGAAAAATATAAGAGCTGTCAACCAAATTATATTGAAGACTTCTCTAAACTTATGGTCAAACTTAGCAAACTGAAATGAAATTTCTTTTCATATTAAATAAATAGTTGATTGAGTGGAAGAGGAAGAATACAGCCTCTGGATATCCAAAATCCTGTCAATTCAGGAACAAAAAGCAGTCTTTTACAAAATTGACTCATATTCGAGATAAAAATTGAAGCAAGGTTATGGGTTTCCATGTGTATTAGGTTATCTGCCACTGCCATCCCTGAAGTTAAGATGGACGTACCTTTATCTTTTAGAGAGAGACGTAGTTTGTTTAGTTAGGCTTCATATATCCTTATTTCAGTATAAGGAATATGCACCTGAACTTTTCAGTTTTCTTGTTTTTTTTCTTGAGCTGTGGGTCTATCGGAAACAGCCTTTCTGCCTTCTTAATGTAGAGGTAAGGTCTGCGTACACTACCCCTCCTAGACTCCACTTGTGGGATTACACTAGGCTTGTTGTTGTTGTTGTTGTTGTTGTTTTATCAACTAACTTCTACATTGGTATGTTACCTGTGATTCATAGTTAGATACTTTGGTTAACACTCTTAATCGTTTAATAAATGCAGGCAGAAGTGAACTTCTTAGGAAGGCTTTCACACCCGAACCTTGTTAAATTGATGGGATATTGTTGGGAAGACAAGGAACTGTTACTTGTATATGAATTCATGTCGAAGGGAAGCTTGGAAAACCATCTTTTCAGAAGTAAGAAGTTTTGTGGTAGAGTTTCAACCTAAACAAGCTAAATATTGATATGGTGCACTGATCTCTGGTATGTCACTTTGCAGGGAGTACAGCTATTGAACCACTTCCTTGGGAATTGCGGCTCAAAATTGCCATAGGAGCGGCACGAGGCTTAGCTTTTCTACATTCTTCAGAAAAGCAGATCATTTACAGAGATTTCAAAGCTTCCAACATACTGCTTGATGGGGTACGGTCTGCTAACTTGTACTTTATTTGGTTAGGCCAGTTTTCTAGTATATCATGATAATAAGAGAATATGGACAAATCAAGGCTAGACTGAAGCGATAACTGCTACATTGGGTTGACACAGTGGCGGAGACACCCTTTAGTAATGGGTGTCATCAGACACTCTTTCGCATTTTTCTTATATGTATGTGTGAATAATATTTCTAAAGAACAATATGTATACATATACTAGCTCGATGCTACTTGAAAATAATGTGAAGTAATACCTACCAATTTGGTACACGAAGTAAATTCTTAAAACCACCACAATCCTAGACCTAAACCCACCTACAAACTGAATAGTGACTATAAATAGACATCGATTGTGCAAAATCATGCATATTCCATTGCCCTTGGCCCTTAGGGCTTTGGTCTAGTAGTAAGAGCGCAGGGCATGATATTTGGGTTAGGGGCACATCATTATTTACCGAGTTTTGAACATTGTGCCACTGGTCCTCTGGAATTTCTCGGTAATTAAAAAAAGTGTTGCATATGCCACTGGATTTGACTTGTAGATGTTGCATATCTAATGCGCTTGCTTCTTGTTAGTAGCTGGGTAATTAGGATCAGTGGTAGTTTGACTGACATTGTTTGTTTTCCTTTTTGCTCTTTGGAGTATAGCTTGTGATTGATTGAAGGGTACAGAGAATCTTGCTATAGCTTAGTGCATATCCCTTATTGCTTTCTCTTTCTTTTTCCTTCATCTTTAACACAACTGAAACAACAAGAACTAGAATCGGCTGGATTCCTGAAATTATTCATTTCTTATATTTTGGCTTTCAGAGGATTTCCCGTTCCATATGGTTACCCAATATTTCTCTCAGAGGCTGTGAATGTGTACATTATGCGATGATCTGATCCATACTACTAAATTTGAATGTTTTGTTCAATTCAATATCATGAACATCACTGCATGTAATTTCATATTGTTTTTCCTTTTCCGATGGGACTAAATTGGAAGGATAAGGAGTGCAACTATGTTTCTTCTTCAGTAACTTTTCCTCCTTTCCAATTTTAAAGTACATCTGCATAGCGGCCAACTTTTGAAGGTTTTCTGCTTTCCCATTTGTAGAATTACCATGCAAAGTTATCAGATTTTGGCTTAGCTAAAGTGGGGCCTTCAGCTGGGAACTCTCATGTGACTACTCGTGTTATGGGGACATACGGCTATGCTGCTCCTGAATACATTGCTACAGGTTAGCACTATTTATGCGCCCTTATCCCCTTACTAGACTTGAATCTACATATGAAATAGACATAGGTGTGCATGCACATTTTTTGAACCACTAGCAGTAATTTGATCATCGATCTGTTATGCATTTAAATTGAAATTATAGATGTACAAGAGTTGAATTTTTTAGGCTAAATGAAGCCCCAGTCTTGATTTATCAAACTCTGGCTTTACCTGATTTGCCGCTGAGCAGAGTGCAGGGGTGGACGCACGCTGCCCGAAGCGGTGTCATGGGACACCGCTTCATGGAAAGTTTTATTAAATACATATGTAATTGATAATTAAGAAACAAAATAAGAGTAGATATAATATTATATTGACACCACTTGACCGACAGTTTGCCACTCCAGCAGTCTTGGTTATCACTTGTAGTCTCTAAGGTCGCGTGTACCATTCCTCCAATGAGCTGATGTTGGCTTTTTTTTTCTCCTTAACAGATATGATCCTCGAAATGACACTTTAACCACAACTGTATAAGCAAATACAATTCCAGCGAAATTTGAAGAAAATGTAAAAACGAAAGCAAATACTATTATGGACTAATACTTCATTATTAAGGATAATAAAAACCCAAAAAGCAAGAACTCTTTTTTAAAAATTTAAAAATATTCTAAAACAACCTATAATTTGGTTTGCTCATCTATTCTATAGTTTTTACGTACTCCAACTCAAACAATGCACTCTCTGGTGCTCTTATCCCAACTCCGCGCAATTTTCTAACAAGCTAATAGAGGTTAGCTTCTTCTTTTTTTCACTTGTAAAACAATTTAAGTATTTTTTTTGATATATTTAGGATTAGTGTTAATATAATAATCTATAATATGGAAATTTGGAACGTAAAGATTTGTTTTACCGCTTTTCTTTGGAATGAAATGTGAAGGTAGATTTTTTATAATTTCAGAAGCGCAATTGGTTCGGTGATAAGAAGATAGATTTGAACCCATCATATATAAATCATTTATCCGCCTCTATTCGAATATATTTTACTAAAATGATCTTGTTATAGCAATTTGTTTCTTGGTTCATTTCTTAAAATGGTGACACCGCTAATATAAAATCCTACGTGTGCCACTGACAGAATGCTGAGACTATCTTGAAACAAAAAGCTAGATCACAGAAACATTTTCAGTATAACATGTTAATCCAAGGATTCTTGTCATGTTAACAGGTCATCTGTACGTAAAAAGTGATGTGTACGGATTTGGTGTCGTATTGCTTGAGCTTTTAACAGGCTTACGAGCACTTGACACAAAACGACCTAGCGGACAGCATAATTTGGTTGACTGGGTGAAACCGATGCTTTCTAACAGAAGGAAGCTGAGGTCCATCATGGACGCCCGAATGGAAGGCCAATATAGTTCAAAGGCGGCATTGGTTGCTGCTCAGCTTAGTTTAAAATGCCTCGAGGGGGAACCTAAGAACAGGCCTTCCATGAAAGAAGTAGTGGAAGTATTGGAACAAGTTGAATCTATAAAGGAGAAACCAAAACCTTCCAAAAGCAAATCCGAGCCTTCATCTCATCGATACAAGCAATCACCGAGAAGTCATCCTTCGCCACGTGGTACAAGCCACAATGGATTCAGAGCCGGATCTGGAAGATGACAGGTACAGCTGGGAAAGGCAAATGCGAGCTGAAGAAAAATTAGTTTGTTTGTAGATTTAATTGTATTGATTTTGTTGTAATTCATTATTTTGGATAACAAATTTTGTATTGTCTGTCACCTCTGTATTGCATGGGATGAATGTACTATAATTGGTTGACCTTATAAGATTGTAACTGATTTCATCTGTTGAAAGTATCAGTACAGCTAGGCTAGGAGTAACCCATCACTCACAAAATGTATATATAATGTACTTATATTATTTGCATATGAATTCTTTTATCACCAAATGATCAATCAGCTTTCAATATGAATATATAAGTTATTTAAACCTCAATTGAGATCATAGTCTGTTAGACTTTAAGTGATAGTGTGCTACTCTCTTCTTTCTTTTCACAGGTCATCTCTACGTAAAAAGCTAGGGGTCGTTTGGTAGGATATATAAGAATAATGTTGAATATGATGTATTAGTAATGCTAGTATTAATTATGTTTGCAATTGTTATGCTGACATATATCTTACCCATTATTTGGTTTGATGTATTAAAGCATTGCACAATTTCTAAAAGAATTATTTGTTCACAAAAATACCCTCATAACTAGTCCATCACTTTATTTTTCTAAAGAAACATATGTTGAGGAATGTTTTTATATGAACAAGGTTTTAAAAAAATTATTTGATTTGTCTACTTATATTGTAGTATATAACTACATATTTATTTATAAAAAAAAACATGCTAAGTATTTATTTATTTACTAGGGATATAATTTTATTTTCCACTTTTTTGAATTATTTCTACCCTGCATTAATATAATAGTATATTTTAATCAAGTAAATTTTGAAGGACAATTTTGTCTTTAACTAAGCTAATGCATGCATTAAAACTCATTGCATTGTTAATGCCATGGTTTCATATGCATTAATAGGATAATACCAAATATGATGTATAACTAATGCTTGCATTACTAATGCATAAATTCCAAAAGTGTAGCAAACAAGGTATTACGAATACACAAAGCCTATGCATACATTATTCTATCTAATGCATGCTTCCTACCAAACGACCACTTAGTCCAGTGAATTGCATTGCAGGAACAATATAGTAATCCAAAACATGATCACATATGGTGCCTTGTTTGTCTTTCGATATCCTTTAATCCTACAACAAGAAGTTAATGGAACAACAAAGATATATGGTATCCAGGACTTCCAATGTCACTTGTTTTTCATGCAACCTTAATGTACTTTCAGTTGGTTCAATTCCTTCACAGTTTTGGTTTTCATGATTTTTGGTTCATAAATAAATCACGTAATCCTCGAATCAAAATAAATTATGTCAGATCAATCTAATTCGCTAGACTCAAATTTGATGAAATCTATGAGATAACTCCTTTCAAAGATTAAATTTCTTTCACATGACTTCACAAAGTATTAGCTGACCATAAATTCAATCTACAAACAATCACCTCATAACTACGCCCTCTGAAATGAAATGACATAAAAGAAGCATAATTTTTGGTATAGCCAAGGTAATAGCATGTGGCATTACAAAGAATAAGATAGTAAATGAATATGTTAACCAGAAAAGCTGGCAGCTTCAGCAAATATGGCAAAAAAATCCAGCATGTAAATCAACGCCTAGATTGGTGCAGGCGAGGCCTGTTACAGAACATACGACCATTGGCCTTCACAACTGCAGCTATGGCCAAACTTATGCTTGCCCAAACCAGTGAAAATAATAGGTTCCAAACATCACTCCGAACTGCAGGTGGAAGAAAACAAGAATCGCGCGTAAGTTTACGAGTATCAAGAACTGTCACAAATGCTGTCCTGGTCCAATTACATGCATACGTTGACAAAGATCCTTTACTACCTAGTATAGAAATACTCCCTCCACCAGACTTGCCTTTTTGTACATTCACAGAGAAAAGAACAAAAGATATCAAGAAAATGCCGCATTAAGGAAAAAAAACACTCCTTATGCTGTTTCATTTTGCACTTTAACCCTAATTATGATGCATCTTTGAAGTCATGATAGATAACTGGCATGAATATAAAACATGATCAAGATATAACTAGTACATGGATCATCTTCTCTAGAAAGCTCATGGGGTCATATAAAACGCTTCATCCCATCCCATCCCCTCTCCTCCCAAGAAAAGGTTAACAAAAACTAAACCAGAAGCAACTGAACTGCTTTGAACTTCCAAAGGTAATGATCACACAGCAGATTCAGAGAAAATTTTCCATGTATGGCAACTCACCTCTCCCCAGTGACAAAGTAGCAAAAAATAGCCCAGTCAAAATCAGTCCCAAGGCCAGAGGAAATGACTGCATGTATATAAGATTATATAGTTGGGTGAGATTATATGACTGACAACATCAAAATCTGATAAAATTTCAGTATACATTTAAACTCAATAATTGTTAGGAGGAGAAAATAAAAAAGTAGTATAACAAAACTGAAGATATATAAAGAACAAAGATAACATATTATTTACCTGCTCAACCAGTTTGGCCACAGTAAGACAAACAAACGGCTCTCTAGTAGATATAAGATCATAAAACATACTAGTATATCATGACATTGAGCAGAAGAGACCAATCATCCTTTAGCCAATTAGGTGAACCAAATTAAGCTCAAAATGAACTGAACGAGGCCAAGCTAATAGGCAGTGCAGAACAGGGTTCATAACTGTTTTACAACTATAACTTCTGGATGATCAAATATTATTGTTACATAATTCATATAAGTTAGTAGTCAGATATATCAATTACCCCATGCTTTAAGGATATCAATGTTCTTGTTTCTGCTTCATTATACGCCTAGCATACAGTTCTGGCTGTGGGTCATAATCACTTAATGATGCAGCTGGTGAAAAAAGAAGACATTTCTTACCTTTGAACTCCGATTGTGAGTATGAGTATTATCATATACAGCTGTCCTAAAATACTTGTATATTCTACTGACAATTCTCATTTCAGCTGCATGTCAACTTTTTGTTTGAGATCATAAATGGCTTCGCGGAGAAACTTTAAGCAACTGCCTGTCCTCACAGTTGAGAGCTCAGTGAAGACATAGCTTAACCAACTTTCTTTCCCAATTCTTGGAAATGATATAAGTGGAATATACTTGAGGTGAATACTATGTTGCTCTAATTCAGTGTGGGAATGCGACAGAGGTGTGGATCTAGAACACAGATTCATCATCACCTAAATCTTAGGATTCCGGAATACGTTCAGGAGTGTAAGGATGTTAAGATGAAGTCAGTAAAGGTATATTACGATTATATAAGTATATATTATAAATTGAACTTTAATCTAGTGCGGATCCTACACCCACACCCAAATGGTGTTGATCGACACGAGTTTGGCAAGGATTTTGAAGGATCTGAGCAACATAGGATGAATCCCCTGTTAAATAGTATTGCATTAAGACCTAAACACCCAACTCTCTAGAACATACGGCTCTTTTGATCATTTTTCTCATGTACTTGCAGCAGCATTGAGGTAATGCAATTTGATTTCAGATGTCGCATCCCATCTTTACAAATTGCTTCGGCACAAAATAATAAACAATCTCTTCAATGCATAAATGGTAGTTCACGCTCTCATCAACTTTGGTAGTGAAACATCCACATTAATCTAGAGCAGTTTTTGGCAAGTAACCCCAATTTAGTTAGTATAGTTCATTCAAGATCTTAGCATGTACTTGCACCCGATTAGTGACTTGTTGGGGTATTTGCAAGAGCATAAGCGTGATGGATCATCTTCACAAGAGAGATTCACTAATTAATGTCATACCATGCTAATTCAGGATGCTATTTTACATTGTTTTAACTATTAGTTATTCTCCTAATTTTAAGATATGTCATGTATAACTTTCTTTGCTTTGTCCTCGAGCTCGACCTCAGGCACAAAGAGGATCACAGTCAAGAACATGAAATATCAAATTCAGTCAAACTACTGTAACTTTGTAAAGTTACCAAAGAATGCAACGATTTGCTATTCCAACAACAGCTACTCAGTGAAATCTGATCAACAGGAGCAAGAAAAAGTTGATATGGTAAGAATATCAATAAACTCACAGCTATAGCCTCGATGCCTCCTTTTTGCGATGTCGCAGTCATATCTCGGGAAACAGACATAATGTAATGTCCTTGCATTAGATCGATTGCATCCTTCAGAAAGCGTAAGCAGGAAATAAAATGTCAGTGTTTAAATAGACATGAGAGAAGTATAAAATTGAACTCAAGTGAATGTGCACCCAATCAAACTAGTTACTGATACATATAACAGATTGTACATTCTTAATCCTATCATCTCCTAAGTGGTTAACAAGAAACTCATTCATCAAATATCAATAAATCACAATGAAAACATGTGACTAGTGAGACGCCAATCAACGCATAACCGCAACCGCTACATTCCAGATAAGCCCAGATACATGATTTCCATATCATTCAACGAATGATTGTTCAATTTTTCACATGAACACATAGTACAGGGTGGTACAAAAGGATGTACGCCTAGTAACATGAAGTAACTAACTGCAGGTATGAATTCATGTATGAAGCAGCAATACCTGTTTTGTACCATCAACAAAGTTGTTCAAGTAGTATCGCATTAGGGCATTCCATCCATCATTGACAATCCCCTGGACTGTTCTCTTACCATATCTGCATACCCATAGCCATGTTAAAGTGCAGTCATGACGATGATAGGTGATCAAAAACTTGGGTTCAGAGTAGTAGAGTTTCAAGATTATTGATGAAAGTACATGCACACAGAAGTGTTAAACCCCAGGATAATAATGCTTTGAAATAGTGAATAAAAGACACCTTCAGCTCTCCAGCCTAAGAACTTATACACCTTCAAGGATGAACTAGCCTTTTTTTAGATAGTATTACTAAAATTTACAAAAACAAACCTAATTGGGGACAATACTGCTAAAGCCAACAACAACTACTACGCCTCAGTCCCAAACAAATTGGGGGTATTATGAGGATTCATCATGAATTGGCAAGTTTTATGTTGCGGTGTCAACCTATCGCAACCCTCCTCCTTTATCCATATGCATGAATTCAGGTTCAACTACATGCATCCCGATAACAGCACATATGCAGAACTAAAATATGTCTATATCTGAAAGTATAGCAGCACAAAAATTGGTGCCTGGTGGTTTAATCCCTCCTATAAATAACATCTACACGTTTCAGCAGAATAAGAAAGGGACATCTTTAGAATGATGAAAGAGAAAAGTTGTACCTGACAAAATCACCCTTTAGGGCTGGAGTACCAGAATACTGTAAGCTTATATCATCCCCATGGTTGGCCCACACTGCATTTAAACGGTATGAAGTTAAAAGAAAAAAACACGAACCTGTAAAATCCGAAATATAAAAAGGTGCTCCCCTGAAAAACATTGAAGTACAAATATCTTCTGCTGTAAATGCCAATGAAGCAATCTATTCTTCGGAAGAATATTTAAATACAGATTATCAAAAATTACTCACAGATTTTGAAGCTCTCATCAAGGTTGGGGTGTGTGCTAATAGCTTCTTCAGCATCAAAAACACCAAGCCTTCTGAGTTGGAATTCCAACATTTTGCGAGCAAGCATGCTCTGCAAATGAATATTATTTATTAGAAAATCATATCATATCATCATATCATATCATATCATATCATATCATATATCATCATTCATATATATTATACTAAAAGTAGGAAGCTCTAAATGTCAAAGTTGAATTACCAAAAAGCCCATAAAAATTTAAGGACTATTTTACCCATTAATTATATAAACACTACTTCAATAATTTTCTTGTACAAAAAGGTAAAGTTACCTTCCAATAAATAATAAATTTGTACTTAATGTAGCCTATTCAACTCCTAAGTATTCCTTTCATCTTCCGATACTTTATTGCAATTGTACATACTATCTCAACCTTTAGAATGTCCATTCAATGTTTACTCCTTTGAGCTTCCAACAGTTATTATAGATTCATGTATTTCAGCCTTCTCTCCTTCTTTCATTCACCTTATAAGATTGGACAATGAAATCAATTAAGCAATTCTTCTTACTGTGAGACCATTTGTCAATTGGAAAAATGGTCATTGACCATTTGTTCTTTTCATTTGGCATACCTGCTAACTATCTATAACACATAATACCAATCTATAGTTTTCAAATGAGGTAATATTTTTTCTTTTCCTATTAGTTTTACGAGTCTCGCGCAAATTTTACAATTGTTCATGTATTTATACAATATTTCCATAGTCTTTATCATGAAAATGACCATCTTTTGTTATGAAAAGTTTGGCTACTATACTAACCTTATTGATTTTCAGTGAAAAATAGCGTTAAGTTTGTTATTTTCCTTTTGCTGTATTATTCAAGTGTCAGACTAATTACCAAGCCCATTAGTAGACTTAACATCTTTACTTCCTCTTCTTTTTACTTTTACCATTAAGAAGCCATGGGTTATGTGAAAGGGCTACTTCGTAAATCAAATATATTGTTATTAACTTATTTCATAAAGAGAAAACATAGATTATAGAAATAAATAATCAAAGTAAAGAGGGTGAACGATAGTAGGGTGAACGGTAGTACCTACAATGCACTGTTAACTGTTAAATTATTCCATAAGTTAATTGTTATCATTCGAATCTAAGTTTCAACGACATATAAGTAGAAGAATATAAGACAAGTAGAAGAACATAATTCAAATCCTTATAAACCAACTATCATTCGGTAGGATTTAGGGCACTATAATTCTTACATATCGATATTAGTTTCGTAAAAAGAAAAATTAAGTATTTGAATACATTTGACTTCCAAGAGCTACATCCATTTTATAGAACTTTTAACAAATCATTTAGATATTTTTGGATATTTTCAATTTTAAAAAGTTTGTAACAATTGATAAGGGTTACACGTGCAGAAACTAGTTCCCTTATTAGTGGGAGAAGAGAAGAAATGCAGATTTGAGTTAGCTTAATTAGTATGGGCTCCTCTTGCCCTGACTCAAGTCTCAACTCAAAAATATTGGTCCTCCCTTCACCACCACAGAAGTAAAAGACAAGAAATTGGTGGGCAGTAGTTAACTTTCTAGTAGTTTAGGAACATATAACATTCATTAACCCTGGATCCAGCAAAGTTGAGTAACATAGCTCACGAACTTGTGCAAAAAGGTGATGTGCTTATGCTGCTAGCAAGAGTTGATAGGTTAACATCATGAAGAAGTGAAGTAGAAATACAAAGTTGGGCCACGAAATTTACTGTGGATGTAGATCCTTATAGAGTTACATTTGACTTGTTTACTCGGAAATGCAAACATATACATAAGAAGCTGTTTTCAAAGTGAGATCATTTTCAGACAGCTAGACAATACTTCCTTTACTAGTACAATCTTCAAGGATACAAGCTACTTTCCAAACTAGAACCAAGACTCATATCTGGAAATAAAACCACTTTAACTTGCCCTGGTGGAGGACAAGATGCGGGAGTTGAGGCTGAGATGGTTCGGGCACGGGAAGAGGAGGAATACGGATGCTCCTGTTAGGAGGTGTGAGAGACTGGCCGTGGCGGGTCTGAGAAGGGGTAGAGGAAGGCCGGAGAAGTATTGGGGAAAGGTGATTAGGCAAGATATGACGCTACTTCAGCTCAATGAGGACATGATCCAGGATAAAAGGGTGTGGAGGTCGAAGATTAGGGTAGTTGGCTAGTACGTAGTCGAGAGTTCCTCGTTCTTTTTAAGTAGTATTAGTAGCTCCCTTGTTATTTTTCGTTCGCCTGTATATCGTATGTTCTAGTTTGTTATTGTTTTATGCTATTTTCTGTTACTGGTTTCGTTGTTGTTGTTGTTATTGTTGTTACTATAGTTGTCTTTCTCCCCTTGTCCTTATCGTCCTTCGTCCCTCTATTCTTTCTTTCTTTCTCCTCTTTCTTCTTCGTCTTCTTCCTTTCTCTCTTTTCATCTTTTCTTGAGCCGAGGGTCTATTAGAAACGGCCTCTCTACCTCGCCAGGTAGGGTAAGGTCTGCGTACACACTACCCTCCCCAGACCCCACTTGTAGGATTATACTGGGTATGTTGTTGTTCTTGTTAACTTACTCCAACATTTCAACAGAAACTTCTCAAAGTGCTTCTAAAGGAGCATATTATAGCCTGATTGGCCAAGCTTCTAAAATCTGCTTATTTTGAGAAGTGCTTTTTCCAAAAGTACTTTTGGTGAGAATCGATTTGTGTTTGGCTAATTAATTTGAAAAGCACTTTTGAGCAGTAATTAGTGTTTGCCCAAGCTGTTGAAAACTGCTTCTAAGTGTATTTTTTCTCAAAAGTGCTTCTCAGAAAAGTGCTTTTGGAGAGAAGCTACATTTTTCTGCTTCTCAAAAACTGTTTCTGCTTCTCTTCAAAAGCACATTTTTTCCTTCTAAAAACTTGGCCAAACACCTCAATTTTTGGCCAAAAGACTTTTGACTAAAAAAAATACTTTTGGCCCAAAAAAAAGATTGGCCAAACAGTCTATAAATATGTGATAAAGTGTAAATAGAAAGAACATGTAAATAATTATGCAGTATCCTTACATAGCGACAACAACAACAACCAAAAACCCAGTGGAATCCCACAAGTGGGGTCTGAGAAGGGTAGTGTGTACGCAGACCTTACCCCTACCCTGGGAAGGTAGAGAGGCTTTATCCAATAGACCCTCGGCTCAAGAAAGATAAGAAGAAATAATAGAAACAATAAATATCAACAACAAAGGCCAGAAAGATAACAATAGCAATCTAAGAGCCATAAAAATAGATGGATATCCTTACATAGCGGCAGAACGAAAACATGTTACATAGTAATGCAGATGGGACTCAATATTATCCTCCCTGGACCAATAAATCTGAACTCTTTCTACATGCATAGCTCTACACAAATCAAGTACATAGGAGATACCTGAGTGACATTTGTGCGGTCTAAGCAATCAATGCAGTTGGTCCTCACAACTCCAAGTTGCATCTCAACTTTTTCACCTTTTTCGTTCAATAAAAAGTACCTAACATTGAAACAAGAAATCGACTAAAGAATGACATACTGGAAAAACAATAAAGTACGTAGATTGCTAACAACAACAAAGAATATCGATTGTTGAACGACTGGGATAGACTCTCTACCTCTCCATGCATAATGAAACAACGAACAATACAACATTACTATTTGAAGCAGAGCATCACAAAGTCTATTTAAAAGACAGTAATACCATGATTTGTTACTTGGTCCAAGTATCAACATGCTCCCTCTTTTTTATTTTACCTTTACAGTTTACAGGACTCTCTCTCTCTCTCTCTCACATGTGGTTTTTATTTTTCATTTTTCGCATCAATTTTTAAATCAAATTAAAAAAATATTTATGGCCTTGCTGCTAGTATTCTTGCCTTGCCTGCAACGCAGGTAGTCTTGGCATAGGCTTCCAGCATTACAGATGTATAAATATAAGATAAACATCCTTATTCACCTGCCTTCTGATTTCTGAGAGTTAACTAATTCTTTGATTAATTCAAAGGAAGTGCAATGACATTAAAATTGAAGTTGCACTTTTTGATTAGTTATTGAGAATAAACCCGTCATTCATGTTCAAGTTGGAAAGAAGAGGTGCACAGCAGGTAACTAGAAACCACCTCCTAAAAAAAAAAGAAAAAAGAACATAAAACTCAACTCTAAACTGACAATGCTCTACATACTTTAGACCGTCCTGCCTCACAACATGCAGGCCAGGATAGGTGCTGGCACATCCCACCTCCACCACGATCTCTATCCAACTACAAGAGATTCGGGTGATTGAGACTAGAAGCATCGCTTATGTGATCCCAAAGTACATGTCACAGATTGGTGGCTGATAATGGGCCAGGAAACTAGATTCCATACATGAAAGGAAAGAGGATAATACTACACAACATATACATGCACTCTGAACTCAAAGGAGATCATACCTATTCTTTATGAAGAAATCCTCGATTTGCTCATAAAGGATCGAAAGACGCTCGAAATGAACATGCCCACATATATGGTGAAAATCAAAGTGCAAGTATCTGCAAAACTTGTTCCATATTAGACAGCAGCCCAGCAACTTAGTACATTGATTTGATCACCAAAAGAAAGGTCCTACCTCACATCATCACCAACAACTTGCTGCATTGCATTGGCAAACTTTTCATTTAAGCGCCCTTCTCCTCCATGCTGATAAGAGTTTCACAGAAGAAAGGATCATTCAATAAAATTGCGTTACACATAACCATAGACATATTAATAGTTGTGTCTTTCCATATGCAAATGAAACAACCTTCTATGTATCAGAGAACATCTTTTAAAGCAGCATTTTCCTTTAAAAGAACTGTCAGATTGACTAGGTTGGCAAAAGTAGAATACTAATCAAAAGTTATACCTTATTGACGAGATCAACTGATAGAACATTTCCATATTTCTTTCTAAGGTCCAGAAAGTGTCTCTCAACTACCCTAGGCTGTGGATATGTCACAAAATACAAGCGATTATCAGCGAAGTGCACAAACAATGTGAAGAGAATGAAGACACTGAAAAGCTGAAATGCTACTTAACTGCTTCTTCAAGTTTCACGATCTCGAACTTAGGCTTATATGTCAAATCAACAACCTGGTCCCACAATAGTGGGATTGACCCTCTGACCTACAAAAGGAAAACTAATTAGTTATACAAAAAACGTGATATCTCAAAAAAAAGGGCAATACAAATGTGTGCATGCGATGAAACAAACCAGTATATCATGTCAGCAGGAATGCAAGTACACATTTAAGATTGAAATTTCCCAACTTCTCATTTTACTGAAAGCCAAAAACTTCTTGTTTTCTTTTTTGTAGATGATAAAGTCTAACTTCAACCATCACATATTTATGATTTTAAAACTCGCAAGGAACCTCTAATACTTTGCGGTCTAGTAATATAACTTCTGGAATCAGTCAAATCAGATATGAATGCCAAGATTGAGAAGTTCATCCTGGCTTCAATAGAAAGACTAATTTGGTGGATTTCCTCGTGGAGATGCAGTTCCAAAGGATGGCTAAGCCAGAAATTGTCAAGCAAATAGAACAATCTAGACGTACAGCAGACCGAGTTTCTACAACCATTTCTACAACTTCTATTGTTTATATGCTACTTATCACCGATTCATTGCAGAGATTCACTCAATTTTGCTCTTATCAGAGGGTAAACTATAAACCTGCAGATTGCAGGAAGGAACGGACAGAAGTTATGGTGAAGCGTGGATAATTTATCTGACATTTTAATGAAGTTTTATTGCCATTGGCAAATCCAAACTGTATTGTCGATCTCAAAGGCCCCATATTGAGACTTGAACCTTCTTTGATCACTAAGCTCGTAAACAAATTTTGATGTGTTTAACATACAATCCTGATACACACCAAGCATGACTTATAGACAGAATGATCTTTTACACCAAAATGTTTTTGGTAACTGGTTAAGTACCTAAATATTCTAGAGGTAACTTGTCCAACAACCCTAATTGGGTGAAGCTTCTTTTTATCCCCCAAAAATTAAATAGAAAAAGAAAGGGATACACAGAAAGCTCAAGTAGATATACTTCTCCATGCAACTCTTAGTCACACAGTGCAAGGAGGAACAAAGGTACTATAATTAGTAGTTTATCTGATTATACTAAGTGAACTGCAGCATTTCCTCTCAAGAATATAAAGTCATGCCATATTTTTAAATGTACTTTAAGTTTTTACCAGAAAAGAGAAAAGGTATCACCCATGAATCATCTAAATAAGCAAGCAAAGTAATTCACAAGAAACAAGATAGGATGTCGAAAGAATCACACTCAAAATTTTGAACAAGTCTACCTGAACAAATGATGCAGTACACCCATTCAGCTGTATAATTTGCTCGCTTTCCACAAAATTTGCAACAAATCCATCAGAATCAGCACCTCTTCTCCACATCCGAGTGCCTATATTAATTAGTTAACATAAGCAAGAGGGTTATTGTGTTTTAGTTTTCTAAAAGCTCTTTCTCCTTGATCAGAAAATCATGATTATTTCAAGGATAACTGAAAACATGAGAAAAGTAAGGCTACTTTCTTCAATACTGACCAATCTAATAAGCTAGAATCACTTATGAGAGAGAAACTAAATCCAAAGCCATCTATATAATACGGCCACTAAGGTGTCAAAAAAGTCAATGATATTTGATAGACTTGAAAAACATCAATTTTGACCGACATGTATATGAAGTGGTGTGAGTAATGATCATAACAAGAAAGTCGTACTTCTTACAAACGATAACGGATGGAAGTAAGCAAATTCCAAATCATAGTAGGCATAACGCAGTAAGAATCATATTTAGAATCTCGTCCATACACCAATGACAGAAAATGAAGACTCGAATAACAAGGAAACAAAGTGCATCATGAACTTTCAGAGGATTACACAGTTAAATCACCATTGATATCATACACTAGTTACAAACGATAACGGATGGAAGTAAGCAAAGTCCAAATCATAGTAGGCATAACGCAGTAAGAATCATATTTAGAATCTCGTCCATACACCAATGACAGAAAATGAAGACTCGAATAACAAGGAAACAAAGTGCATTATGAACTTTCAGAGGATTACACAGTTAAATCACCATTGATATCATACACTAGTTAATGAGGATTGATGGTTATATAGAAAATGAACATCTACAATTCCATTCCTTAACTTTCATTTATCATTTTCGTCAAACTGCACTGTTAAGAAGGACAGAACAAGAAGAAAGTAAAGAATACCAGTTCTCCTATTACACCTCCTTGCAATCAGCGTAACATCAACAATGTCTTTCCCAATTGCAGCTTGAAAGTTGTGAAAACCTTATGAAAAGTTAAGGTAAAACCTCAAAAGATAACAACACAATACCACCATAAACAGGAATAGAAGTAGCCATACTAGTTTAAAAAATCTATGTACAACTGAATTGCAAGGATACTGCCTTGGACAACCGGAAGCAGGAAGGGGTCAAGCTGAAAATATGACATGGAAAAACAGATGAGTTACAAATCTAGAGGTTGATCCAACAAAAAGAATGCAACTTACAAAATATATTTACCTTATGATCTATAAGCACTTCCATCATATAGTTGTTCCAAAGAAAGCGAGGGTCTGCCTGTGCAAAAACAAATGAAAAGTGAACGTGATCAAATCAATATTCAAGATCGCAATTGTTTGTCAACCAACTACAGGTAGATATATCAGTAAAAAGAGTAACAAGCTACCGCATACAAGTCATTGACTAAACTAAGGACATAAGTCTATGTGGAATCTAAAAAGACTTACTTGTCTCCACAGAGGCAGCAACTTGGATTCATCCCCCAAATCATGCAACCGCTGAGCACTGCAGCAGGAACCATAAGTTTCTTATTATTGACGGTTGCACCCTATGGTCTTAAAATCAGATGAAATGTAACAGCGATAAGAGTGTGCCATAAATTCCAGTGTAATTCAAATTAAGATCAAGTATACTTCAGGTGTTAAAAAGTTTTAAGATCATAGAATTCACCTCCAAAAATGCTAACCTAAAATAAGATCTATTACAAAGGGAGATAGATGAAATATAGCTTGCCTAGTTTGTTGTTTAAGGTAGAGATGTAAACACTATACAGGGGTGAATGTAATGAGATGATCAGCATAGAGAGGTTAAAAATAAGAACTTTCAAAATAACAGAAATATTTAAAAAGAAAAACGATACAGAAGAAAAACGATACAGAAAAAAAACTTTTCAAACTTTCTAACAGTTGGATACCCAAGTGATTCAAATGGTCAAAATGACTGTATCAGTTCAAACAACAAAAAGAACACTGTAGCCCAAGAGGTATGCTCATCTTAGTCTCAACATAAATTGTTCTGTTTCCACCTATTCTCTATACGTCAAAAGACAACCAATTCAGACATCAAACATCTATAGCTCAAAAGTCCATGGTCCATGCTTTAATGTCAATACTTATAAGTAATCTTTCAACCAGAATGTTACCAGTTCTTGGAAAATAATCAGATAAATGGTTTTCAATAGGTACAAGGAGCTACTGTTAAAAAATTCCAAGCACGAAGAAAAGAAATAAAGACAACAGAGCTAAGTTAAGCATTTGTAAATGTTGAAAAGATAATTCACCTCAATGTTATATTGACATCATAAGAAAAGTACAGACCAGGAGTCCTCTCTGCTACATTTAGCAGTGCAGAAAACTCAGCTTCCATTTTTTTCTGCCAAAAGCCGAAAATACATCATTGCAACAGAAACAAAACCAACTAGATATTTCAAAAGAAACAAGGATAAGAAAGTAGATAGGAGAAATTACCTGTTCAGCAGGAGTGTTCTTGAGAGAATGATCACAAGGGAAAACCTTCATTGACGAGACTTTAAAGATAGGGTGTCCCAAGTAAGATCCAACACTTTCGCGTTCTGTTATGACCAATAAATATGACCCTGAACCCAATAAAAAAAACTTATGACCATTCTTTTCTGGAAGTCTGATGTTTTCCCTGCAACTTCTTTTTACCATATTTTGTCTATCTATTCTTCTCAGGGTATAAATATAATAACTAAAAGAGGAGGGGGTTTTGATGACATATAAAACTTTTTAGTCACTTTTAATTTAAGGCTCAATTTTTTCTTTCCATACCAACTAAACCATAAGCATATCTATACAAGGCCAAGGGTTTGGTGTAATGATTCTAAACAAAATACTTTGCAGAAAGATCGGTGAAGAGAATGATCAAGAAAAGGGATACTTTCACATACTAATTACTGATCATAACATTCTTCTATTAAAATATAGATATGTTAAGGGGAAGAAGGGATTCCTAAATGCACTCAACTGCTATTACAGTTATGCGCTATGTAACTATAAGAAAAAAGCTCAAACTTTTACAGACTTGCCTGCCAAAAGCTTTAGTATCCCAATAACTCCAAAAATTGTCCGAATTTTAGGAACACGAAGTGAACTGCAATTTGGTATCTCATCTAATGAAGAGAAATATACCAGGTAAAACACATAGTTAGCTTATAAAAAAAATTCAGCAGAGCATTTGAAAAGTGCAAAAGAAGCAAGTCACCTATTAATTTCATTGACCCATCCACCCGACTAATTTCCAAACATGACCCCGAGGATCCATCAGTAGGCTCAACAACATACTGATCTGGAAATTCCCAGAGTCGCATCCTCTTATACAGTTTCTGTGAAGAATCTCCCTTCTCCATCATTATTGGAATTCAATCACTATAAAAGCGGAAATACACAAAATCAACATACTAAATCATCCTATTATATTAGTTTAAGTGTCAAAAGAAGAAATCGACCAGCATAACAATTCTAGGAGGATGACAAAAAATTACAATTAGGACAAGTAACCTCTGATATGCTTGCAATATATGCATGTGACTAGTTTATTTTTCCTATTTACTACGGAGAAAAAGAATCAAATTATCACTATATAATGCACAAGTATTGTCTCCATTAAGCAACTCACAGAAGAAACTAATGCTGATGGAAACTTGCAAAAGTGGTGTCTGAAGTTACAGTAGCTAATAACTGAACTACTTTCTCTCTTACACTAGGTGGAGTAATTGCCTTGAGCCATTTCAGCTGCTTTTTTTCTCATGCCACAACTTACTAATGCTGTCACCCTAAAGTTTCTTCATTTCTATATCACACTTTGATGTATTTAACTGCACTATAAAAAGGGTGTTTTCACCAACATATTGGTGCTTTAATCTCCATATTATGGGCTACAAAATTATCCAATAGCACGTAATTACTTCTTTATCGCCTACCTTTCATTGATTAGAACTATGTCAGAAAAGTTCTATAAAAAAAAAGTATCCAAGCAATCTCTAATGGTCCCTTCCTACAAAATATGTCAAGTTCCTGATGTCCCAATTTTTTTCTTTTCTTTTTTTGGATAATGGTGGCGTCGGGCCAGCAGTCTGCTACCTCCCACCAGCAGAGGTAATGGCTAACTTTGCAACCAGTTTCATAAATGCGATCGACATCTTCCAATTAAAATATCTCAAGAATGATCCCACAATGAATTGAGATTCCCCTTACCAGTTCTGCCATCAATATTTCACATTTTTGGCGTAACTTCATGATATTTGAAGAATTCAAAAAGCTATTAACTTTATGGTCCACAAAATTAGAAACACAATAAACAAGATCTATAATGAAACCCCACAAACAATAAATAAATAAAATATGCAAATAAATTGAATACCTGATTGGAGAATCTGCCAAAAACACAACAATAAAAAGGGGTGGCGAAATGTTGAATCAATTGGTCAAGAGGGAGCGCGCGNGGGGGGGGGGGGGGGGGGGAGGCTCAGCCCAACCCAAAATCAAGGAGGAGCAAGAATGGCAGCAACAGAAAACAGAAAAAGTAAAAAGTAGTAGCAATACAATAAATTAGAGAGGAAAAGAAAGAAAGGTTCTTTGGGTTACACTATTCTTTGGGCGCAGAAACTCAAAACTGAATGATATAACGTTTGATTCGCTTACAATTAACGGAATACCGAACTGTTTCCTTGGATCTCGCTTCCAACAGAAGAGCAGAGCAAGCCACTTTCTTGTACTCTGTCTTTGTTTTTTGTGTATATTATATTAATGGAAAATAATTACTCACTAGTTTGGGCGTTTGGACATAAGAATTGTATAATTTCAAAAAAAAAATAAAAAAATAAGTGAAATTGTATTTGAAAATTAGAGTTGGGTTATTTTTGAAGTTTTATGAGTGAAAATTTTGAAAAATATTTTTTTGGAGTTTTTCAAATTTTCGAAAAATTCCAAAATTCATCTTCAAGCGAAAATTAAAAAATTTATGATCAAACACTGACTTCTAAAAAAAGAAAAAAATATTCGAAAAAAGTTGAAAAAATTCTTATGTTCAAGCGGGTTAGCATCAAAGACTTACATGGAGTAATTTTTAGAGTTAATATTCTATTTTATTAGTGTTGTTACAGAAGTTACAATCAATTTCATATATAAAAAAAATGAGAAAATATCCAAATTTACTCATAATATTATCTACATCTACCTTTTCTATTCGGCTAAATTTACTCCTACTGTTATATTATCCACACGGTTTAAACTCATTACTTATTTAATCCAAAGTGTTACTACAATAGACCTTAGACGCCTAATAGTGCTGGAGGAATATAATTGCAAAATGTCATGTGCCTGTTCGAAAATGTTCTGTCGCCCTGTCACCGGCGCTGGTTTGGTGGAGTACCATAATGATGCACCCCACGACCCACGTTATTCTCTCTTTTTCTTTTTTCTTTCTAAAAGAAAAATTCAATGCTCTTTCAATTTTAAACCAGAACTATTTTTAGGAAAAAGTTTGTTGTACATTTATCATTTAATCAAGGCTAATAAAATGTTTTATCATCTCAACAATCATATAAATTATATGTTGTTTGATGTAAATATCTCATAGGAACAGAGTGGATGAAATGGAGGCTCGCTTATGGTGTTTTGCGTTAAAAAAATGTGCCACCGAGTCTAAAAGAAAACTTCTATAGAATGATGGTTAGACCGACGATGTTATATATGCGGAGTGTTGACCAGTCAAGAACTCCTATGTCTAAAAGTTAAAAATAACAGAAATGAAGATGTTGAGGTGAATGTGTGGGCATACTAAGAGAGATAAAATTAAAGATAAAGATATTTAGGCTAAAATGGGAGTGGCCTCCGTAGTGGACAAGTTGCGAGAAGCAGGGCTAAGATAATATAGACATGTGAAGAGAAGACGCATTGATGCTCCACTAACGAGGTGTGAGAGGTTGACCATGTGTAGTATGAGGAGAGGTAGAGTTAGGCCTAAGAAGTATTGGGAGAGGTGATTAGGCAGAACATGTCATTGTATCAGCTGTCAGATGACATGATCCTTGATACGAGGATATGGATGTCGAGAATTAGGATGGAAAACTAGTAGATAGTGTTGATACCCAATTTTTCCCTCATATTTTTTAATATATATATATATATATATACACACACACACACACTTTCAAAATAGTACATATGCATCATCATTTTTATTTATAAGCACACAAGCATTTTTCATAATATTTTTTCATAATTTTCAAAGGTTTTAAATCAATTTATTTCTGTATTTTATTATATAAATATCTAATAATTACCCTCCAAATTATTTTTTATGATGATCATTTATACCAATATGAGGTTTTAAATATTTTCAGTGCATTTCTTATAATTACATTTGTATTTTTAGGGCTAAATTGCACATTTTACAATAATAGCCCATATGCATGTATAATTACATTATTTATAAAGAAAGTGACTTTTTATATGTTTATAATATTAAGTAATTATTTTTAATCATTTTTATGTGTATTTATTATTTTTTATAAATTATTATTTGTTAAAATTGGGTATTTAAAATTTGGCCCTAATTTCATAACTAATTTCGGACCAAAACTACCAACCTCAGCCCAATTACCCCAACCTCAGCCCAATTACCCCATACCCAGCCCAATTACCCCATACACTAGCCCAATTACCCAAGCCCAAAATAAATCCCCTTATAACCCAACCGGTAACCCATTTACACGACCCGCCCAGCTCCCTCCTTGAGATCAACGGCCCCTAACAAACTAACCACATGAGATCAACGGCCCCTAACAAACTAAACCCTGTTAATTACCCCCCTTCACCCAAAACCCTAACCCATTTTCCCCTTCACCCGCCACCCTTGAACTCTCTCAAGCTCCCCTTCTCTCTCTGTCAAACCGTAGCCGCCGTAACCCCTAATCCTCTCTGGTTCCGGCTCAAACATGGAATCAATCCATGATCTACTTACCTATTTTTGTAATATTCTATCATTATACGCATGTTTTTGGCATCACTTAGTTCTTGCCCTATTTTTGGCAAGAACTGCCTCTCAAGAACGGGTCGATTCACTTTGATTCCATGAAGATCTGGACGATCTCCCGTCTTTATACATGTTATATTGAACGGTCCTTGTATTTTTTGGTCTGGTTCAAGGCGTCAATCTCAACTAGGGTTTGAAATTTTCACTTATTCTTTACTGATTTCTTATTGATACTCTTTCCTTTCTTGTGTTTGACTGATATTTTTCTTTTTTTTAACCTACCGTGTTTCCATTATTTTTACTTTATTTCGCCCTAAATTTCACTCTAATTGATCTTTGTATATATTTTTATTATTCTCTGTTGTATCCCCTTATTTGAAGTGCTACTTGCATGATTATGTTTTCTCATTCTCTGTTGATTTACTGAACTCCCTTGTTTTATGTATTATTTGCCCTAAAAATGAAAAAAATCGATTTTAATTGATTATGTGTTTAATATTTACCGCGTTTCCTATTTTATGTATGAAATATGCTACTATATAAACCCCTCTCATAAAACCCCTAAGAGAGGATTGAAACCTCTGAATCCTTACTTTGTTCTCACTACTCCTTTCTCTTACTCACTTACTGGCACACTCAAACCCTCTCTCTAAATTGTTAAATAACCTCCTACGGTGCAAGCACTGTTCGGAGCCCATTCTCGACGCTTTTGTGAACTCTGAAACATCGGGGATTTGGGGTTTTTGCTACTACACTCTACACTCTTTTAATTCTGCTACTGGTTAGTGTTTAAACCTTCATAATGTTTATTTCCTTCCTTCTTTCTGCACGTGTATCTGAACTTTGGTTCAATTGTGATGGTGTTCATCTTTGATATCATTATGTGTTAATTGATGCCTGAGAATAGTCTACTGTTCATGGCATGCTTCATCATAATCTGCACCCTGTGATCTTTTATCTCCTAGGATTAGCTTTATACCCATGTAGCATCTTAACATGTTAATTTGGACTTCAGTATTGTGGTAGTATGATGTTTTGCATGTTATGCTTAGATAATGCCCTAGCTCTTGAGAACCCCTTTACTTGAATGAACTTTCAATGAATCATGTGTATATTTGAGTGTTTTAAGACCTGTTCAAACTCGTTTCATGATGTCCTGGATTTCCAACTCTATTTTCTAAGACTCTTGTGATAAAATGTTTCCTAGTATGTCTTGGTCTATCTGTTGTTCTCTCCTTTCTGTGGTTATCAACATGTGTATCCCTTGTCGCGCCCCATTTTTTTCTCGCGAAATCGGGTTTCGACATTTCTGGAACAACTCCTTCTTTTTGGGATTGGAAGAGTCGCCACCTAACGGATTAAGGTGTGTTAGGGCACCTAGAGCAATTAACTCATAAACCAGTTTGCATCACTAGAGATCGGGTAAGGGCTCAAATTACCTCGGGGGGAAGGTGTTAGGCACCCCTCGAGGTCCACAACGGTGGGTCCCGACCAAACTTAAATTAAGCGAATTAGTCTAAAAGAGGAGGAAAATAATTTGGACAATACAAGTTACTATAAACATGATTATGGGGGGTGGGGTCCTAGGTTTTTTAGCCTATAGGATTATTCCATGCAATACTTTGTAACTTCCCCAAGTTAGGGTGTACTCATAGAATTAACACACGGGCTATCATCTCCGTACTAACCAATTACTACCTTTCAGTTGTTACCTAAGCGTTCTAATAGCTTCTAGCTCGTTCCTTATGCATGCACTACCCATCCCTTACCTATGGTCCTGGAGGTATTAGGACCTCAATTTAGGGTGGTTCTAGACTGACCTATATTGCTTAAAATGAGACAAACAAAATACAAATAGGACTTTCATGTAAGGAAACAAATAAAGGCTCACATTGACCTCCACACATAAGCAACAAATGCACGCAATTGAATCAGAAAAATTGGTTAATTTAAGAATCTTATAGGCAGGATATCTATATGAGCAGAAACAGAATGTAAAGTAGCAGTTTTATTAACGCGAGCATCGAGACCTATTAGCTTGCCTACTGATTTTATCAAGCATGAATCTGGGCACTTCCAGGCAGCAAATTGTCACAATTTTTAGGCCCAGAATCATTAGCAACCCTTACAGATTTGCCTAAGTGATAGCCAAAATTGGTCGAACTCAGAACTGATTAATGAAACCTTATAGGCATGGTTTCTATGAGTTTATTATATACCTATAACATGGTTTCTGAGTGAACTACTGATTTTAACTCATAAAGACAGGTTTTTATCCCTTTTAAGTCTTATAGGCATGCTGGCTAATTGCAGAATTGATTCAAACCCCTATAGACATGATTTCTAAGTTGAAACTGATCTTTTATTTCCTATAGGCATGATATCTATTAGTTTAAATCCTATAGGCATGATTTCTACGTTTGAACTGATCTTTATTTGCTATAAGCATCGTATCTATTAATCGTGTGTAGGCAGAACTTTAAGCAGATTGCCAGGAAAGGTTATTATTTCAAGCAGACAGAATCCTATAGACATGGTCACTAATGCACGTTGGGTTTAAAAATGTGTGGATCCTAGGACATGATTTCTAATGCATATCAATGAAAAAGCCTATAAACAGGATCTCTAATATGCGAGTGTAAAAGTACAGAACTAAACAATCAAGAAATTCCTATAGGCAAGATCTCTAAACAAGTAATAGCAATCACATGACTCGATCAACATAATTAAACCTATAGGCAGGTTCTACACAAGTTTAACTAAACTAGAAGGAAACCGCCAGCTTTCACTAATCAACCCCAAATCTGTTATTACAGAGATTATTACAACCCAGAATATCGAATGAATCACATAATGGTATCCATTACATTATAGGGAGCCTTCATAGGCCCAATATAAACTTAGGGACCAGGACTTCCAACATAGCAACTTTAGAGCAATAATAATGATCCATCCATGTCACATTAAAAATCAGGCTTCCAGTGTGTCAAAGTTCCCAAGGGCATCAGGGACCCAGGGCAATGCTCACACCAGAACCACATTCAGAAGGTAACTCATAAAGGATTGGAAAACCAGCCCCAATGTGTCAAAGCTCAAAGGAGTCTCAAGGACCCTAGGCAGTGCTCACACTGGAAGTGGTTGAGAACCTAAATGACTAAGAGTAGGGGGTTTAAAACCAGTGCATAAAGGGCAGGGGGAAGGTTTTTAAAAAATAGTTCAACTTCAGAAGCAAGCAAGAATTGCAAACAGAACTGCATCAAGAAGCAAACAAAGTTCATGTTCAGCATGTAGTTCAAGCATATTGGCATGTGATTAGGCTAAGTATTCATGCTAGTATTTAAAACAGTCATGGCTAAAACACAGAAGCAATTAGGCAAAAAACATTTGAATTAAACAGACATGACATAACAAGTGATCACATGTTTACAGTACCTTGCAAGAAAACAGACTAAACCTTAATCTTAGGAGAGGATATGCTATTTGAAATAACTTAATCTTAGGTTAACAACATCATCAAGTTGTCATAGAAAGGGCAGAATCATGCTAGGAATTGAAACAGGCTAGTCAAACAAAGTATAGAGAATGGAATTGCAAAGGTTAGGGTATACCAGTTGAGAAGAAAACAAGTAAAGGTGCAATAGTAGTTAAATTTTGGAGTAATTTGGCCTTGGCTTTCAGCCGGTCAAATAATAACCACTTAGTACAGAAATCAGAACAAGAGAGAATAAAGAGAACTTAGGTTTTTGTGAGAATAGAAGGATTCCCCGTCGTCCTTTCTTAAGGGAATGAGGAAGGGGTTTAAATAGTCTCAACGAGGTAGATAAATAAGGCATGAGAATAACTTCAGAATCAATTAGAGGTCGGCTCCAATCAATTAACAACATAAAATCAGGCTAGTACCACTTAATTTAGGGAAAGCATTATATGGAATCAATCAGTAGTCAAGTACCAAATCAAATAAGGTAAGGAAATACCTCCAGAATCAATTAGAAGTTGGCTCCAATCCATTAACAGAACATGATAGTAAAAAATTATGCCAGTACTATTCAAGTTAAGGAAAGTATTACACAGAGACAATCAAATAGTCAAGATGCCGGATTAAAACAAGGTAGAGAGTAATGAGAATAGGCAAATCGAACCAAATAAGGAAGTAACGGTACTACACAAAAGGAAATACTAGAACCTTAGTAAAGATTTCAAAGTCTTTTTAGGGAAAATAAAAATTATTCCATAATTAACGGCAAGAATCACAGAGACAGATAAACGAAAACATTAAAGGAAAATAATTAAATATCGAAAAACCCTAAATTTTAATATAAGTAAAATAGGAAGAAATATAAAGACATATAGACGGAAACAATTAGGGTAAGTAAAATCAGTCAGAAATAATAGATACACAGAGATGAAACAACAGATTTGGTTCATTTTTGAAAACCAAAAACCCTAATATTAGGGTAAATCAAATCAGTCAGAAACTATAAAACATAGAGATAGGGATACCGAAATACTAAATAAAAAATGCCAAAAAATAAGAAATCGTTTCAGATCTTGACATATTTGGACCCTAGTTTTAGGGTAAGTAAAAGATTCAACCAAAAATATCCAAATTTGTGAGTGACAAGGTAAATAATAACATTAAAGCAAACCAGAATAAACCAAATATCTGATTTGAACCAGAGATCCAAAACCCTAACTGGAAGATACGAAAAATATTCGTACTCACAAGTATTAGGATGAACATAGACGAGAATAATAGAAATATAAGAGATTCTGGACCAGATATGGTTCGAGTCTCTTGAGATACACTTGCCTTTTGAGGCAAATAAGTCAAGTAACATCAAAGACGGGTAGTAGTAAGGAGGTAAGGCCATATAAGGCAAGGAATCGGAGAATGATTCCATTTCTGGTAGGAGAAATAGTGACGGCGGGCTAGAATTGGTGAGGATCAAGGAGAGGAGAGTATTAGAGCACGGTGGGTGGGGGAAATGATTTAGGGTTTAGGGGTGTTTGGTTAATTAAAAAGGGGTGAGTGATTAAGGGTCGTTGATCTTCTAAGATCAACCGCCAAGATTAGAGCTTAGGCGGGTCTAATTTGGACGGATATGGGTCTGAGTTAGGTCGGGCTGGTGTAGTAGGTATTGGGTAATTGGGCTGGTTAGGGTATTAGGCTGGGTAGGTCCGAAAATTAGTTAGAAAGGGGCTATGTTTTAAATACCCAATTAAACTAATAAAATAATCTATAAAAAATAATTAATAGATGATAAAAATGCCATTTGTATATGAAAATGATTTAAAATAATTATTTAATATTATAAAAAATATAAAAAGTCATTTTCCGGGTAAATAAAGTAATTATGCATGCATGGGCTATTATTGCAAAGTTATTACAATTATAACCTAAAGATGTAAATACAATTATGCATAAAATGATTAAAACTTAAAATAAATATAAGTGATAAAAATTAAGTAATAAAATTATTATAAAATCACTTGTGATGCAATTAGTAATTATTTAGATAATAAAATGCTGGAATAAATTGATTAAAAATCCTTTAAAATTACGAAAAATTATGGAAAAATACTGGTTGATGCTCATGCACTATTTTGAAAGTATATATATTTTTTAAAATATATATATGAAAAATTTGGGTATCAACAGCTTCCCCTCTTTACCCGGGAAGGATGAAAGAGTTGTTGGGTAAAGATATGATGGTCAATTTTAACCGAATAGGGGATTTGAGAGATATAGTCCGCACTCCAATTTTCGAGCTACCTACATACCCCTGCCTTTATAGAAATCAGGTCGTGTATAGTTCTAGATCCACCGGTGGAATAAACCGACGGAGTTGTCACAAAGACGGACAAAAGGTTTCCAATAGGATGAAATGGTTATGGTGAGTGGTCAGGTTTGAAATGATTTGAAGGAACTGGAGCGGGATTGCTCTTGTTGGGATAACAGTTACTCACTGGGTCTCCTGCAACTCAAAAGACGTACTGCAAGCATATACGTATAAATTTGCATAAATTTAGACATGATGCAAATTCCCTTCAGACCATGAAAACTGTCTTTGGACGATTGAGGATGACGTCCTTAGACCATGACGTACCGGGCGATGAATTGTGCAGTAAGGAATTCGCAGGCCATGAAATGAGTTCTCGGGGAATGACAATGGTGCCTCCGAACCATGAAGCCTTTAAATAATGATGTGCAAGTTTGAGAGATCCTCAGGCCATGGCATGATGTCTTCCGGCTATGAGGATGGTGCCGTCAGACTATGACGCCTTTGGACAAGTTGGCTATATTTAGCCTATGAGATGCGGAGACATGATGCTAGAGGCAACAAGACAGAGCTTAGTCTTATGCAAAGTTAAGGGCAGAGCTTAGCCCGATGCAAGAGAACAATGTAAGAGAGACAGTTCTTAGTCTCATGCGAGAGTCGGGACAGTGCTTAGTCCCATGCAAAGGGAAGGCAGTGCTTAGCCATATGCAAGTGGAGAGGCAGGGCTTAGCCTCATGCAAAGTTTGGGACAGTGCTTAGTCCTATGCAAAGAGAAGGCAGTGCTTAGCCTTATGCAAGAGGAGAGGTGGGTCTTAGCCTCATGCAGGATTGAGACAAAGCTTAGTCTCATGCAAAGAGAAGGCACTGCTTAGCCTTATGCAAATAGGGAGCCAGGGCTTAGCCTCATGCAAATGATTTGGGATAGGGCTTAGTCTTATGCAAAGAGAAGGTAGTGCTTAGCCTTATGCAAATGGAGAGGTAGGGCTTAGACTCATGCAAGGTTCGGGACGGTGCTTAGTCCCATGCACAGTAAAGGCATTGCTTAGCCTTATGCAAATAGGGAGGCAGGGCTTAGCCTCATGCAAGTGATTTGATACAGGGCTTTGTCTCATGCAAAGAGAAGGCAATGCTTAGCCTTATGCAAACAGGGAGGCAGGGCTTAGTCTCATGCAGGGATTGAGACAGAGCTTAGTCTCATACAAGATTCATAACAGTGCTTAGTCCCATGCAAAGAGAAGGCAGTGCTTAGCCTTTTGCAAATAGGGAAGCAGGGCTTAGCCTCATGCAAATAGGGAGACAAGGCTTAGCCTCAAGCAGGGATTGAGACAGAGCTTAGTCTCATGCAGATGTAAGAGTAAGAGTGAAGTATTCTTAGCTAACAATGTGTTTTGTGCATAACAATTATGTTGTCGCAATGATACTTATCATTCCTGCATCCAAAGAGAAATTTGTGAGTTTGCGGGGGAGGTTGGTTCGTGCCTTTGCTTACTCGATTTGCTCCGCTATGTCTGAAGATCATGTTCAATCTGTTAGGGTAGCATTTGGATAAAGCAAAGTTTCTTTCAAAAGCATGTGTGTATAATTTTCAAAGACATAGTGGTATGCAGTTTAGAAGTTAGTTAGATGAACCAGTAATTGTGACATTATTAGAGATATTGTGACTTCCGCTGCCGTAGAATTTTGAGGGTCCTCCTTAAAATTTTGCCTCAGTTAGCTAGATGACTCTTTCCGATTGCTCCATATGCTGCGGTTGGATAAACTTGCTTCAGAATTTTAAGGGTCCTCCTCAAAACTTTGCCCCAGTTTCTGATTGTGAGGAAAATGGAAATTTCATTGAATTGTGACCAAACCCACAGGGCTGCCTACATATACCTCTTAAATGAGAATCAGGTCGATCGTAGTTCAATTTACATCATATGAAGAAGCATAAATAGTTTACACATAGTATCTTTTGACTGCATCTGAATTGATGGGCTTTGGCCAGATTTCTCCGTCCATCTCTGCGAGTATGAGTGCTCCTCTTGTAAATACTCTATGAACCATGTAAGGACCTTGCCAGTTGGGAGATAATTTCCCTTTGGCCTCATCTTGATGTGGAAAGATCTATTTCAGTACCAGCTGCCCCGCGTGAACTGTCTTGGTTTGACCCTTTTATTGAAAGCCTTGGAAATCCTATTCTGATAGAGCTAGTCGTGACACACTACATTCATCCTCTTGCCGTCTATGAGGGCTAATTGCTCATAGTGGCTCCTTATCCATTCTGCATCGCTGAGTTCGGCTTCTTGTATGATTCTTACAGAAGGAATTTCTACCTTGGTGGGAATGACAGCTTCGGTACCATAAACCAGCAGATAGGGAGTTGCCCCGGTTGATGTGCGGATTGTGGTACGGTGTCCCAGTAAGCTAAATGGTAATTTTTTGTGCCATTGCTTGTGATTCTCTACCATTTTCCTTAGTATCTTCTTGATGTTTTTGTAGGCGGCCTCTACGGCTCCATTCATTTGAGGCATGTATGTTGTGGAATTCTTGTGCTTGATTTCGAAAGTTTCACACAAGGCTTTCATCAGATCACTATTGAGATTGACGGCATTGTCAGTGATGATAGACTCTGGAACCCCAAATCGACAAACAATCCGGTCTCTGAAAAAATCTGCAACAGCTTTCTTGGTTATCACTTTGTAAGATGCAGCTTCAACCCATTTGGTGAAGTAGTCGATGGCCACTAAAATGAACCGGTACTCGTTTGAAGAGGTGGGCTCAATTGGGCCGATGACATCCATTCCACAGACAACGAAAGGCCAAGGTGAGCTTGTTGCATTAAGCTCGTTTGGAGGCACCCATATCATATCTGCATGTATCTAGCATTGGAAGCATTTCTGAATGTATCGTATGCAGTCTGTTTCCATGGTCATCCAAAAGTATCCGGCCCTAATTATCTTCTTGGCCAAGATAAAGTTGTTCATATGTGGGCCGCAGGTTCCGACATGTATTTCCTCGACCAATTTGGAAGCCTCTTTTGTGTCAACACACCTTAACAATCCCAGATGCGGAGTTCTCCTATACAGGGTTCCTCCTCTTTGGAAGAGCTGATTTGGAAAATCTCTGAAAGGTGTGTTTCTGAGTATGGTTTGCATGTTCCGGGTGTTCTCCTTTTGCCAGTACTCTTTGATGTCGTGGAACCATGAATTTCACATCTGTTTCTTCTTCAACATGAGCACAGTATGCCTGCTGATTATGGATCCCTACTGAAATGGGATCGATGAAATTCCTGTCTGGATGTTGTATCATTGATGACAAGGTGGCCAATGCATCCATGAATTCATTTTGAATTCTGGGGACATGTCGGAATTCTTTCTTTGTGAACCTTTTCTTTATTTATTGTACATGATGCAGATATGGAAGTATTTTGGAATTCTTGGTAGCCCATTCTCCTTGTACTTGATGTACCAGCAGCTCTAAATCACCGATTGCCAACAGTTCTTGAATATTCATATCGATAGCCAGGTTGAGCCCTAATACGCAGGCTTCATATTTCGCCATGTTGTTAGTGCATGTGAATATGCATTTTTCATACACCGGATAATGTTGACCGATTTCTAATACCAAGACGGCTCTGATATCCACTCCTTTAAAATTTGTTGCTCCGCCGAAAAACATCCTCCAACCGTCTTAGGCTTCAGCAATATCTTCTCCTATGAACGATACCTCCTCATCAGGAAAACACATTTTTAGGGGTTCGTATTCTCCTCCTACAGGATTCTCAGCAAGATAATTTTCTAGTGCTTGTCCCTTGACTGCTTTCTGTGTTACATAGATAATGTCGAACTCACTCAGCAAGATTTGCCACTTGGCCAGCTTCCCAGTAGGCATGGGTTTCTGAAAGATGTACTTCAGGGGATCCATCCTTGATATGAGATATGTAGTATACTCACAGAAGTAGTGCCTTAGATTTTGAGATATCCAGGTTAGAGAACAACAAATGCGTTCCAGCAGAGAGTATCGTGCTTCATAAGGAGTGAACTTCTTGCTTAAGTAGTATATGGCCTACTCCTTTCTTCCCGTTTCGTCATCTTGTCCCAGAATGAAACCGAAGGCTCTATTTAACACTGCAATGTAGAGTAGTAGTGGTTTACCAGGCTTTGGCAGGACTAAGACTGGTGGTGTGGACAAGTATTCCTTGATTTTGTCAAAAGCCTTTTGAAAATCCTCGGCCCAACTGGTTGCGGCATCCTTCTTCAGCATTTTAAAAATCGGCTCACATATTGCTGTGGACTGTGCTATGAAACAGCTGATGTAGTTGAGACATCCCAAGAAACTCATCACATCCTTCTTGCTTTTTGGTGGTGGTAATTCTTGGATGGATTTAACCTTTGAAGGGTCCAACTCTATTCCTCGGCGACTGACGAAGAATCCCAACAGCTTTTCGGCAGGAACCCCGAATGCACACTTTGCAGGGTTTAGCTCTAGGTTGTATTTCCGCAGCCGGTCAAAGAATTTCCTCAAGTCTGCTATGTGATTTGCGACCTTCTTGGATTTAATGATGACATCATACACATATACCTCTATCTCTTTATGTATCATGTCATGGAAAATGGTTGTCATGGCCCTCATGTAGGTGGCCCCAGCATTCTTTAGAACGAATGACATCATTTTGTAGCAGTACACTCCCCACAGTGTAATGAAGGCTATTTTCTCGGCGTCTTCTTCGTCCATCCAAATCTGATGGTAACCCGTGAAACAATCTACAAAGGACTGGAGTTCATTATTGGTGCACAATTGTCGATCAGAATGTGTATGTTTGGTAGCAGGAAATCATCCTTGGGACTTGATTTGTTAGATCCCGATAATCAACACAGAATCTGACTTTCCCATCTTCCTTTGGAACTGGTACAATATTGGCCAACCAAGTTAGGTACTCAACTACTCTGAGGACCTTGGCGTTGATCTGCTTAGTGACTTCCTCCTTGATTTTCAGGCTCATGTCTGGCTTGAATTTCCTGAGTTTGCTTCACTGGCGAACACATTGGATTTGTAGGTAACTTGTGAGCCACTATGGATGTACTCAACCCTGTCATATCGTCGTATGACCATGCAAAGATATCCCCATATTCATTCAGGAACCGAGTGTATTTTTCTTTCTCTGATGGTGACAAATGGATGCTTATGCAGGTTTCCTTGACGGTTTCGGAATCTCCCAAGTTGACTATCTCGGTCTCGTCCATGTTGGACTTGGGCTTGTTCTAAAAGTTCTCGACTTCTCTGACAATTTCCTCACGTATTACGTCCTCATCTTCTATTTCTTCTGAGTCACTGTCCTTCTATTGCATTGTCTCATTACATGTCACACTCGTTGGTTCATCAAGGTAAGAAATAGTAATGTTGTAGGGATAAAGATATGAAAGAAAAAATAGTAATAATAAAACATCAAGGCATTTAAAATGTTAAACAAAATGATTTCAAATAATGTTTTTTTTTCCGAAACGGAACACTGAAAATATTATTTAAAACAAAATGCCAAAGGGGAAATCATTTTCAAAGGTAAACAATGCTATCAGCCTTGCTACCCCGAGACTCGTCGGGACCTTGATGGTTAGTAGTCCAATGATTGAGAGACTCTCCCTTCTCCAACGTTTGGATAGTGAGGCCTTCTTCTTCCTCCTCCTCAACTATTACACAACAATCCATATCATCGTCTTCCAAGAATAAATTCCTCAATTCTGCCAAGGCTTCTTCTTCTTCTTCTTCTGATCCCCATATTGTATCAGCCTACTGGAAGGTCTGATTTAGGTGCGGCACGGGTTTCTCAAGAGGATAGTATGGACCACGCCATGGTGGCGGCCAATTCCGATATTCTTGCCAGGTATACTGATATCCGAGCCCGAAGGTTGTGCCATGGCGCTTCAGTTGTACTGGTTTGGAGATACCTTAAAGCTTTTTACCAAGCCCCTTACCCGGTTCATACCTTGCCCATGCCAGTATGCTCTCTATTTTGCTACTCCACCATTTATCTTTCTCGATCGTGTTAACACGTTCGATGTGATGGTATGTTTCTCCACCTAACTTCCTTCTGTTTTCTACCACCGGAAGAATCTGACTGGTGTAACTTGGGTTGCTCCCATCTCCATGGATGATCACTTTGTCACGCCCTAAAACTGAGGGACGAGACCAGCACCTAACTGGATGATCCCGGTCAAGCGGAGCTGGATTGCCTTTCCTACACAACACGTTATCCCGTGTGCACAATATACAAATTTATAATGAATTTACAACATAATTTCCATTTTCCTCTTTTAAATCTTCAATCCTTTGATGATCCCAAAATTATACAAACCAAACACAACATTTCCATCACGGGACCACGATTCCGAATAATTACAACTACTACCTAAAATATGTATACAACTCACATAGTGTCTACAGAGCCTCTAAGAGTACTAGGAGTTTACATAGAGTTGCCGGTAACAAGACCCCGACTATACCTTTTACAACATAAGCAAAAGAGAATGATATAGTCCACACACGGCCTCGAGAGGAAATGGGGCTCACTAGATCTGCTAAAGAGATGAAGAGGAGGCACCACTAACGGCGGACCGAGCTACCTGCTATAGAAGCACCAACATCCATATAAAAGATGTAGCACCCCCGGCAAAAGGGACGTTAGTACCATTGAATAGTACTAGTATGTACAGACAAATTTTACTCTATGTAAAATCAAGCAATACACATATAAGAGACAGTTAAAGAAACCCAAACAAATATTGCACAGAGATATAGAGAATCACAAGTGAGGTTTTCACATTTCCTTATTTCAATTGTTCCCCTGTTGCGGCGCGCAACCCGATCCCACCTTACAATCATATACCACCCTTATTTATTTTGTTGCGTCTTGCAACCCGATCCCATCTCACAAACACATTACACCCTTATTACTTCTGTTGCAGCGTGCAACCCGATCCCACCTTACAATTCTGTTGCGGCGTGCAACCCGATCCCACTGTACAATTACATTTGATAGCAACATCAACCAATCAATTCAATCACAAGGATTTTCATCATCAAGAATATATATTCGTAACAACTAAATAACCATGTGAAATCAAGGCCATAAAAATCTATACCAAACAGTGAGTCATATACAACATACCATCAACATATAGCTAAATTAGATAAATCCATATTTCCCCTCCATTACCTGCTACACAGCATTTAACACTTAGATACATTCAACAATTTGATTCATTACCATTTCTTTTGTTTTGCAGCACATCCTCTCATACCGATGTATTAAATATTTAACGAGCTTTGCACATGATAGAATGAGCACAAAAAATCACCTTTTCACAATCTCATATAGCATGGTGGCATGGAAGTCAACTAGGACAATCAGATAACAGAATCTTATGCCTCAACACATTAGAACAATAGATTCACATATGCATAAGCCAGAAACTCATACCGAATGCTCGGACACCAACAAGGTGACTCTACAAAGATTAAAGTTAGCCATACATACCTTGAATCGAAATTCCCCTTTAAATTTTTTATCACAAATCATCGGACCGTCTAACACCGTCAATCTATTCCACAATGTGACATATTTCACTTAGAATTTTGGAACCATAAACATAACTCGAACTCATTTAAGCATTTTATCGAATGCTAGGTGACCCCTTAGATTACTAACCCCTTTTTTTGTGAATAACTACCCAAACTCGTTTCCCTTTACTAGATTAGGGAGTTTAACTTACATGCATGCAAGGTATCATCTTTTATCTCCAAGAATCAATTTATGTATTCTACCTTTTTTAGCCAAAACCTGAGAATTAAAAGGAAATGGGGTGGGGACTCACCTCTTACAGTGAAGAAGATGACAATTACTCAATAACTTCCAGGCCCGAGTGATAGTGAAGAATCAATTTTGGGTGAAGATGGAACCTTCTCTCTCAAGAAATCTCTCTTCCCTCTCTCTATTTTGTTCAGAAAATCGTTAAAATAGAAGGGGGTAAGTGTTTTAATGAACTAGGGGTCGGGTATAAGAATTAGAATTTTAAAAGTTCCGAAGCAGAAATGCGGTCAAGAATGCGATCGCATTCTTGCTATGCGGTCCGCATTCCTATCACATAAATGGCCCTCAAATGGGCCAAAAAGAAACCGAACTGCCCAGGTATGCGACCACTATGCGATCCGCATACCTGTTATGTCATCACATAGTACGTCGCATAACCTCCTCCGCAAAAATGGAGGTGCAAGAATGCGACATCTATGCGGTCCGCATTCTCAAAATACGATCGCATCTTGGGCCGCATAGTTGTCCTCAAATTGGACAGCAGACTGTCCATGTATGCGACCACTATGCGGTCTGCATACCTGTTTTGCGATCTCATAGTGCGTCGCATAACAGCGCAACTATGGAAAATTTTATCTTTTAAGTCCCGGGGTACTTTTTACTCAAAAAGGGTCCGTTTTAAGAATTTCTACAGTTATAACAACAGGGGGACCTATTTGGGCATTATTTTTAGCCATGAAATTTTACGGGTCTTTACACACTTCTTGATGGTTCCATTCAAATTTTACTGCTTGGTGCAAAGTGGATGCGACAGCTCCAACAACATGTATCCAAGGTCGTCCCAGCAATAGATTGTAGGAGGCGGATATGTCTAGCACCTGGAATTCAACATCAAACCAGGTAGGACCCATTTGCAAGCATAGGCTGGTTTCTCTAATCATGGATCTTTGTGACCCATTGAATGCTTTCATGTTCATAGATCCTCCTCGTATTTCATGTAGGCCCTTGCCCAACCTCTTCAGAGTTGTCAGGGGACAGATGTTGAGGCTGGACCCTCCGTCTATTAGGACTCTGGCAATGAACTTATCTTCACATTTCACTGTGATGTGCAGTGCCCTATTGTGGCTTAATCCTTCAGGTGGAAATTTGTCTTCATGGAAAGTGATCGTATGGCTTTCCAACACTTGTCCCATCATATTAGCTATTTCTCCGCTAGTAATGTTGTTGGGCACATATGCTTCATTCTGTACCTTCATCAGAGCATTCTTGTGTGCTTAAGAATTTTGCAGCAACGACAAGATGGATATCTGGGCGGGAGTCTTATTAAGATGATCAACAACATAATACTCTATTGCTTGTACTTTCCTCCAAAGTTCGCCTGGACCAGTTTCAATGATGGGTTGGTTAAGCTTGATTACTGGTCTCTCCCAAATGCTTAGGCGTGTAAATTCTTCTTGTTCGGGTCATTCCTTGTGCAATACTGGACTCTTCCGTCTTTTCTTTCCCTTTTCTCCTAGCTTCGGCAACATAATTACAGAGTACAACGTTGGAACTGAAAGGTGATGTGGATGTCACCGTCACGGTGAAAGGTATGGATACTTCTACCTCAAATAAAGCAGGTGCAGCTGCAGGTGGGGTTACTTCTACTTCAAAGGGAGCCGGTGCGGCTACCTCAACTTCAACTAGCGGCTGTACTTGTACCACAATGATATTGAGCGTGACTGCCGGCTTCTTAGGATCATCACCTTCCCGCATAAGTTCGATTGATCCCTCGGGTACCCATTCTTCATCAGTTTAGATTACATTGACTCCTTCATCCCTGTGATCTAGGAGGGAGTTGTTGCGGACATTGGGTATGGTTTCTTTCGCCTATATGACCTTGGTATCAATTAGTGTTTGAATCTTATCTTTCAGGGTGCAACATTCACCAATAGTATGTCCCTTCATACCGGAATGGTACGCACACGCCTTGTTTGGGTTGACCCATTGTGACGAGTTTTCCATAGCCACAGCGGGAATAGGGGTGACATATCCAACAACTTTTAATTTTTGGTACAATTGGTCGATGGGTTCAGCAATAAAGGTATATTGTCTGGGTGGTTTGCGATCAAAAGTGAGTCTGGGTTTTTGGTAATTTGGATGAGCTGGAGGTGAATGATAATAGGTTGGTAAGGTATTATAGGTGTGGTAGGTGGTAGCTGGTTGAGGATATCTGGGAGGTGAAGGTTGGTATATGGGTGGAGGTGTTTGGTACACAAATGGAGATTTCGTACCTTGGGCAACCATTTCCCACTTCTTTCTTTTTTGATATGCCACCTGATTGTAGTGTTTTATTCGTGGCATGCAATGCCTCAAAATTTGTCACCATTCCACTTTTGATACCTTCCTCGATCCTTTCTCCGAGCTTGATGATATCGTATAACTTTTGATTCTCTATTACCATTAACCTTTTGTAATATTGTGGATCCTGAGCCCTGACAAAGAACATGTTCATTTGCTCTTTATCTAATTTCGTCCTGACCTTTGTTGCTTCTGACCTCGATCGAGTAGCGTACTCGCGAAAAGTCTCAGTGGGCTTCTTCTTGAGATTCTGGATATAGAAGACGTTTGGTGCATTTTCCGTGTTGAATCTGAATCTGTCCATGAAGTTCGATGCCATGCTTACCTAATTAGCCCATTTCTTGGGATTTTGACTTATGTACCAAGATAAGGCATCTCTAGTGAGGCTTCTCATGAATAGCTTCAAGCGAATCTTTTCGTCCTTTCCAACCCCTATGGGCTTGTCATAGTAAGTTCTCAAATGAACCTTTGGGTCACCCGTTCCATCAAACATTTTGAACTTGGGAGGTTTATAACCCTCCGGCAGTTCCACATCTGGTTGAATGCACAAATCCTCATAATTCAATCCTTTGCCTCCTTCAACACCCTAAACTCGGTTTGTGAGTTTCTTGAGCTCCTCTGCCATGTTCTTAATGAGCAGGTCCTTCTCAGCGGATTCTGGTGTATATGAGATTGGTTGAGTAGAGTGGGGTAAGGTTTCCACGTATATGGGGTTATTTTGGTGAAGGCTAGGAGTTTGGGTATAGTGGTGATCACTGGTTTAATTTTGGGGATCGGGGATATGATATGGGGTATTCTGAGGAGTGTGGTAAGTGATTTGCGGATATTGAGTCAGGAGATGCTGATGTTGAGGCGGTGTAGGTATGGGTAAAGGATTTTGAGGAGGGGTTGTATATCGCTAGGGTGCGGGAGGATTCTGGGGGCGTTGGTTGGGTGTATTCTGAGGAGGTACCGAGTTTTGGGTATTTGGATGATTGATATCTGGGATGTTTAGTGTGAGGGAGAGATTTTCCAAATTACGGACCTTCTCAATCTCACCTTGTAGTTCAAGTATTTTCTTTTCAAGCCGCAAAACCAAGTCATTTGGTGCCGGAGTACTCCGACCATCAGAAGTTTCCGCATTCTCAGCATATGCGGTGTTGTCGCCACTCATATTATCCATCTTAGCTTTCCTTTTGCCTTTTGATGTACTTGGATGAGAAGGAGGTGGATGGCCTCTGGATCTGGTGTGATATGCTAATGATGCCAGTATGCGTGAACCAACCTTAAGGGATGGGAATAATAAAAAAGAAAGAAAAACAAAAGGTAACCAAGTTAGTGAGAGTTCTTAAAAATGTTTGCAGGGAATATAAATTCGCATCCTAATTTGGGAGCCTCGTTGTGCCCGAGGTAGGCCTAGCGACAAGTATATTTGGAGAATTTTAATGCCAATAATTGCCTCATTTCATTAACGCAATAAATAAAACGAATCTAAAACGACAATAAGATAAGTCACTAATAGAATTTGGCCTTATTACATTTGAAAAACAAAACAAATAAGCCTAATCTACTTGGTCCCAGGAGTACCTTCTCCAGGACTGGTTCTCTTGGCTCCATCGATCAGGTTCCCCAAGTCGCGCATGTCCAGCAGCAGGTATGCCCTTGCTAGATTCCCTCCTTCGTTACCCTCGGCATTCTGGCAGTCTATGACTCTTTTTCTCATCTTCCATTCCAACTCCATCAGACCCTGCTCCAGATATTCTAGCCTTTCATTCGATCTGGTAGCCATTTCCCTCGATTCATTGATTAATTCCATATCAGTCTTGTGTCATTCCAGATTCTCATCCTCGGACTCACGATCCCTTTTGTGCAATCTCTTATACTTCACATGTGCTTTGACAGCCTCATCTATGACTTTGTTTCCTCGATCGACCCCTGGCTTGACTATTCTTGCTATGCAGTCCTCCAACCATGATGGGTAAAAGTACACATGCCCTGCGTGATATCGATCCGGCTCGATGGTGTCCCTTTTCACAATAATCTTCAAGTGCCACATATGTTGAGCTTCACATCTATATAGGATGTCATCATCTTGGAAATCCGCCCTGTAGTGACTCATTTTGGAGACTCGTGGTATAATATATTTTCTATCGGCTTGTATCATGACCCTAATAGGAACATAGGGATGTATACCCCTTAACCCAATCAACACCAAGTATGGATCATCCCTAGATCGGATGATGAACTCATTGGTGGGGAACCACTCGAACATCCAATGAACCTAGTCCTCAGTCAAGTTGTCAAAAAATTGCACTTATTCTGTAGCATTCTCCGGTTGAGCAAACCTATCTGGGATAAAGGTCATTCTCTTGGGGTGATGAAAGTCTATGTGATCGTTCCACGACCTTCGCGAAAACTCTTGGCGGTATTGACCTCTCTAGAAATGTTCTAGCAACCAAATTTGTAGTAGCAGATTACAACCCACGAAGTGTTTGAACCCCTTTTGGTAGCGATCCAAGGCCCGATATATGTATGATGTAATCATAGGGACAATCGTATATGTTTGTCCTTTGATTCCCCCATTAAATCTTTGGTTACCATGGCCATTCTGGTGTGAATTCTGTTCTTTTTGCTTGGAAACACTATCATACCCAAGAAGCAGACGATAAACACGAAAACCCTGCGATGAATCCAACCCAAGGAAGTGATGGAAAACTCGTCATGGAAGATACAGTAGGATTTTCTATGACCGTATCGTTCATAAAGGAAGTCAAAGGGTACATAGGACTTCTTTAGACACACCAAGTCATCATTCTTTTTCAAACCCATCATTTTTAGAAACCCTCTGGGAGTGCGATTTTTCGGCACCAATAAACCGGGATTGTCCCAAGGTAGTCCAGCGTATCCCCTTATTTCCTCCAAAAGAGAGGTCATTTCTATGTTGCCAAAACGGAATACAACCCTTTCTCCGTCCCAGAACATAGTAAAAGCTTCAATCAACATGTTATTTTGTTGGATATCTAATAAGGAAGTTAGGTTTCCAAGGACTCTTTTCACATGGATTTTATCACTTGACGGAAGGTCTTCCCACCAATCTAGCAACAATGGTGGTATGTTACGGACCATGCCGAACCTGGGGACTTCGTGCCTCATTTTCTGGAATAAAAATAGAGTTAGACCCTTTCCCCCTCCAGATTCGACTATTTATACATTAACGATTAGCATATTGGCACTTATTTCTCTAAACTAATGCACAGATCGTGGTTGCGTCCATTGGGATTATGGAAACCCCGATAGACTTTGGACAAGGCTTTACTTAAAGAGTTATTATGTGGACAACATATTAACCCAGGCTAGGTTTGACCATGATGCATGTACAATTATAATCAGACTATAAAAGTCTAGACTGGTACCCTCAAGCGGATGACTTGAGGGGGAAAGACACGAAACCGTCGACTGCACCGCTGATCGACTAGTTTTACCGCAAATAAGTCTTTCCAAATTCAAATAGGGTGATATAGGAAGAGCGCAAACACTCATCAAGTGTTGTTGTGGTATTAATTATGCACGAGTGAAATATGATGTTTAAGCATGATTTATGTGACAGAAAATAGTTAGGCACCTCTCGAGGTCCACAACGGTGGGTCGGGGACGAACTTAAATTAAGAGAATTAGTCTAAAAAGGGAGGAAAACAATTTGGAAAATACAAGTTACTATAAACGGGATTGGGGGGGTCCTAGGTTTTTTAGCCTATAGGATCATTCCATGCAATACTTTGTAACTTCCCCGAGTTGGGGTGTACTCATAGCATTAGTGCACGAACTATCATCTTCTTACTACCCAATTACTATCTTTCAGTTGTTACCTAAGCGTTTTAATAGCTTCTATCTTGTTCCTTATGCGTGCAATAGGTTGGCCTTGGCTTTCAGCTGGCCAAATAATAACCACTTAGTACAAAAATCAGAACAAGAGAGAACAAAGAGAACTTAGGTTTCTGTGAGAAATAGCATGAACCCCGGTCGTCCTTTATAAAGGGAATGAGGAAGGGGTTTAAATAATCTCAATGAGGTAGACAAATAAGTCATGAGAATAACTTCAGAATCAATTAGAGGTCGGCTCCAATCAATTAATAACATAAAATCAGGCTAGTACCACTTAATTTAGGGAAAGCATTATATGGCATCAATCAGTAGTCAAGTACCAGATCAAATAAGGTAAGAAAATACTTCCAAAATCAATTAGAATTCGGCTCCAATCCCTTAATAGAACATGATAGTATAAAATCGGTCCAATACTATTCAAGTTAAGGAAAGTATTACACAAAGTCAATCAAATAGTCAAGATGTCGGATCAAAACAAGGTAGGGAGTAATGAGAATAGGTAAATCGAACCAAACAAGGAAGTACCAGTACTACACAAAAGGAAATATTGGAACCTTAGTAAAGATTTCAAAGTCGTTTTTAGGGCAAATAAAAATTAGTCCATAATTAGCGGCAAGAATCACAGAGACAGATAAACAGAAACATTAAAGGAAAATAATTAAATATCAAAACACCCTAAATTTTAATATAAGTAAAATAGGAAGAAATATAAAGACATATAGACGGAAACAATTAGGGTAAGTAAAATCAGTCAAAAATAATAGATACACATAGGTGAAACAACAGATTTGGTTAGTTTTTTTAATTCAAAAACCCTAATTTTAAGGTAAATAAAATCAGTCAGAAAATATAAAACATAGAGTGAAGGATACCGAAATACTAAAGAAAAAAAACCAAAAAATAAGAGATCGTTTCAGATCTTGACGGATTTGGACCCTAGTTATAGGGTAAGTAAAAGATTCAATCAATAATAGCCAGATTCGTGAGTGAAAAGGTAAATAATAACACTAAAGAGAACCAGAATGAACCAAATATCTGATTTGAACCAGAGATCCAAAACCCTAACTGGAAGATACGAAAAATATTCGTACTCACAGGTATTGGGATGAACATACACGGGAATAATAGAAATATAAGAGATTCTAGACCAGATCTGGTTCGAGTCTCTTGAGATACACTTGCCTTTTGAGGCAAATAAGTCAACTAACATCAAAGACGGGTAGTAAGTAAGGAGGTAAGGCCAGATAAGGCAAGGAATCGGAGAATGATTCCATTTCTAGTAGGAGAAATGGTGACGGCGGGCTAGGGTTGGTGAGGGTCGAGGAGAGGATTAGAGCACGGTGGGTGGGGGAAATGATTTAGGGTTTAGGGGTGTTTGGTTAATTAAAAAGGGGTGATTGATTAAGGGTCGTTGATCTTCTGAGATCAATAGCCAGGATTAAAACTTAGGTGGGCGGGTCTAATTTGGACAGGTATGGGTCTGGGTTAGGTCGGGATGGTGTAGTGGGTATTGGCAAATTGGGTTGGTGAGGGTATAAGGCTGGGTAGGTCCGAAAATTAAATAGAAAGGGGCTATATTTTAAATACCCAATTAAACTAATAAAATAATTTATAAAAAAAATAATTAATGGATGATAAAAATGCCATTTGTATATGAAAATAATTTAAAATAATTATTTATTATTATAAAAAATATAAGAAGTCATTTTCCGTGTAAATAAAGTAATTATGCATGAATGGGCTATTATTGCAAAGTTATTGCAATTATAACCTAAAGATGTAAATATAATAAGGCATAAAATGATTAAAGCTTAATATAAATGTAAATGATAAAAATTAAGTAATAAAATTATTATAAAATTATTTGTGATGCAATTAGTAATTATTTAGATAATAAAATATTGGATTAAATTGATTAAAAATCCTTTAAAATTACGGAAATATATATGTATATATATATATATATATGAAAAATTGGGTATCAACTACCCCTCTTATTAGAAATCGAACCCACATGGTGCCCTACAATTGGTGTAAGTTTCAATCCTGATTGATGTAGGGGATGACATTTCAAACGTGCTTGTGTTGTAAAAACTTTTTGTGTAATATGTATTCAAATTCTCCCCGTTAAACTATGTTGTTACTTGGTGATGTATTGAAGTTATGGAATATGTGTTAAATTTCCAAAGTATGTGAGAGCCTCTATATGTTCACGATTCATGTTTTCTCGCATGTGTACTCGATATCTTGAATTGAAAGGCTTGTTGATGAAATTGATAATAATGTGAAACATGTGGAAAGAACTTGAATTATGAAATGCGACCAAGTGCCGGGCGTGAATTCACAATTGTGGCCACTAGCATTTAAGGAATTGAAATATGTGTGTGCGAAATAAGGAATGAGATGATTGATGAAAAAGGGAAAATGTCTTGAGTAAGACAGCCTAGCCGATCAGGCCGTGATCGGACACCATGTCGCACACATGGTGGTATTGTGATGTGAATTGAAACAGGAATTGATATTGTGGAAAAATGTCTCCAAGGGAGATGACCTAGATGATCGGGTCATGATCGGACTCCGTATAGGAGTATGGTGGTATTGTGAATAATGAGGTATTAGTCCTAATAATGGCCAAACTAAAGTTATAGTAATTTCACTTGAAAGCTTATGTGATTCTTTATTTGATGTTGTGGTGTTGCCTATGTTTCTTGTTGATTTCTTGATTACTTCTTCCTGCATTATTGACCTTTATAAGGATATGGTGATTAGTTATACATTCTAGTACTATTCGACAGTACTAACGTCCCTTTTGCCGGGGGTGCTACATCTTTGAATGGATGTAGGTGGTTCCTTAGCAGACCGTGCCGATCGCAGATCGTGGTGCATCCTCCTTGCAGCAGTCTTGGTGAGCCCCCATTTCTTCCAGTGTCCATGTAGTTCTTCTTTTGACATAATTTACCACGTTTTGAGGTATAGCAGGGCCTTGTCACCGGCATGGTCATATCTACCTTTTGTATCTTTAGAGGCTCCGTAGACGTTTATGTGGATTATGTATGGGTATTGGCTGGGTTACTGGATCATGTTGTATTTGAAACTCTTTCCCACTAAATTGTAAATTGTATGCACTTTTGGAAATTTAACTATGGCATAATGGATATAATGAAAGCTGAACTAGCAACGTGTATATATATATATACATCTGTTCATTCCCCTGTTTAACTAATGGTAACGTGTTCCCTTTTTAAATCATGAATGAGATGGGTAGGGAAGGTCTAATAGGCTCGCTCGACCGGGTTCACTCGGTTGAACATCGATTGCGCTCCCCGATGTTGGGGCGTGATAGATTTATAGGGTTCCCTATGACTTTCCCACTAGTCAATACTTTAGTACTAGCTGCAGCAGTTCCGATCAATTCCTTTCCATTGTTTTCATCCATCACTGCCTCTTCCACCACTCACTTTCCTTATGACCTTGATTCTTGAAATTCTTACAATACTTAGGCATATAGTAATACCTAATTTTGATCCACTTAGATTCTCCAGGCCCAGTTTCATCCTCCTCCTCCACAATCTCAATTCGTTGAGGGAATTTTGATAACAAATTCACCTCCACCTTCACCTTGGCACAACTAGGTCATGAACCATTTTTTGTGGCTAAGTCAACATGCAATGGCTTTCGTACAGCACTTGCCAATGGAAACACAAAATCTTTTCCCAAGAAATTAGGAGGCAACTCTTGAAAAGAGATCCAAGCAATAGCAACTGGAGTTTCTTCCTTATGTTTCCACCAAGGATTCCAGTTTGTACACCTCATTTTCCATATCTCTCCTTATATTTTCAAATAATAAGCGAGCTTTGGCAATAAATGGATATAATCCTCCATTAATGAGAGCTTAATAAGGACATGACTTTCTTCAATTAATCCAATTGAGCAAGGACTCTTTAACTCACACTGTATAGGGATATTCTTACGTAACTCTTGAATAACAGGCTTACCATATGAAAATTTACCCAATACTGCTAAGTGTAGTCCCTGTTGTGCAATGGATTAACGCACTTCCTGCTTCTTCTATCGTACTATTGGTTCGCCATGAAGATATTCGATAGGTTTTGGGTTTACAGGGGGCAGTGGATGCATGGGTGCATTTAATGCTATAGCACAAAGTAGTTTTGCGTAATTATGGGTAGGATAAGGTTCTTATTAGTTATTATGGGTTGTGGGGGTGGTGTGGATGACTTACCAGCCCTAGTAGGTAGTTGGCCAGTGGCTTGCGAGCTTCGTCTTTCTTCTCACGTCTCCTATCGCCAGAGCTAACCCTAGGTTTGACTTTTTTTATTTGTGACCCTCGATCTCCAGAATAACCGTATACTAAACAGAGAAAGAATATTAGATCCTGCAAGGAAACTAAGGCATAAGGAAAAGGACGTACGACAGTCGTACTAACCCTAAGAGCGAGACCATCAATGTTCTTCGATAAGGTACCATCCTTTATCTTCTCAAGGGTCACGCCCTCGACTTCAGAACAGAGGATCGAGGGAATGCAGTACTTCCTCGACATTTACAAGAAGATTACGATCCATTGGGATCGTAATAGTCCTAGAGCCCCCCTCCATCCTCACCTCGAGTTGCGTGAGCCCCTCGTCACTCATTCTCAGCTCATCCAGATCCATGTCGGAATCAGATCTGGAATCCTCCTTAGCAACATTTGCTCCTCTATCATCGGTAGATGAGGAGACATCTACTACAGCCTTAGAGGACGAAGATTCTTCTTGCCTCAAAAGTATGAGGTTGTCATCAAGCGCCACCTTTTCGATCATTTCCCCCTCGGGACGCACAGGTGCATCCACATTCATCTCTTCCATTTGTAGAGCCTCGGAATCCACCCAAGTGCTTTCTTTAGCATGTATTACGGTTGTCTCTCGAAGAACGAAGTCTCCCCCCTCGAAGTCAACGGCCATTGAAATTTCTCCCACAGCATCTACGGCCCTCCTCTTACGAGGCCTTAAACCCCCATTATTGGGAGAGATGTCATTGTCCTCGTCAACCAGCAAGAAGAGTTGAGGAACAGAAGAAGCAATTAGGACGGAGGCAGGCACTTAGACCGGAGTAGCCAAGACGGGGGCAGATGCAGAAGGTACAATAGTCACAACGGGTGCATAAATCGAAGGCGTAGCAGCCCTCCTCCAAAAAGAAGGCACAGGCTCCCGGATCCTCCGTGAAGACCCCCTACTTGGGAAAGAGAGAGATGGAAGTTAGTAAAGTGAGATGACATACGACAAAGAGTACAACAACCACGGCCACAAAATATAAATGACTTGTTGAGGGGCGAGCCAACTTGAACTTCTTAAAAAAGCTCGGCCAGTCACGGATCCCTACGACATGAGGAAAAGGTTGCTCGACCCAATCGTCAATGCGCACAACTAGGGGAGGATGCTGGTTGTTGGCTACAAGAAAGGAAAAATCATTCAACTAGATCAAAGTAAGCAGTAAAATAAAGAGAAATATAGGACACTTAAGTGAGTACTTCCAAGCTTCTGGGAAGCCGTCGACGTTAGCCACAATGTCCTTAGTCCTGACATAAAAGAAGTCGAGCCAGAACTGGCGACTGGCCTTGTTATCTATCTTGACCACCAAGCACTTGCCTCTACAGTGGTGAAAGTTTAGCATTGTCCCCTTATGAAAGCCAGGGGTGAACAAGTGTACCAAATGCCGCAATGTCAGTTCGACCCCGGCAAGCTCAGCAAATTTAGTCAACATTCTGATAACCTTGTAGACGTATGGTGCAAGTTGAGCAGGGAAAATGCCACAGTGGCAACAAAACTCTTCCACCAACAAAATAAGAGGAAATGAGTAATCGATGATGAAGGGGTAGGCGTATAAAGCGCAGTACCCAAGACGATGAACCTGCATCATGTCCCCAACCGAGATTAGTTCAACGTGGTTGGGAAGACAAACTCAGCTTTGAATTAAGCCAACTATTGGGATGCCATCGTCGATAGATAATACCCGAGTGCCACGTCTAATGATCGGGTGAGATCGGACCATGCTTCGGGGTTGCGGGGGAGTATCTCCTCCACCTAGAGGAAAGCTTCATCCTCAACAATGGTGGAAATAATCTCCTCATGAGTAAGAAATGCAATCGCCAAGGGAGAGACGCAACTCCGTTTACCAACATCTGAGGATAAGTTTGACATGTTCTAGATAATTAGGAATACAAGAAAGAGGGATCGAGATACGGTGTAGGGAAACGGAACAGAGAAAGAAGATTCAAAGAAGAAGGCTGATATCTCAAAACTTTAGGAGAGAAAAATTTCAAACACTACAAGAAATCGGTATTTTTGTGGCGACTTTATCGCAACAAAATCCCCAAAAGATTGGAAAACTGCTTCTTTTAGGGATGACTATTCTGCAGCGGTAATTGCAAACAGAAAGGGGGGATTGGTTTGAATAGCCCTATTGACCAGGAGAGTCAGTATTACCGCAGCTTTGACTCTGTTGCAGGTATGAAGTGAGTTCCATACCATGAAAAAGATTTCAATGGGACCAGGAAGACAACCCACCACTGGAACTTGCTTTGCTCTCGCTCCGCTCGCTCCCACCTGTCTTCTTCCCACTATAGTGAGCGACTTTAAGGTCGCCTCAAAAATATTGTGCCTTCTGTGGCAGGTCTTTATCGCCACAATAACTATGTATTAGTGACGACTTTGGTCGCCACAAATATTTTTTTATTTATTTTAGAAAAACATGCAGCATCAAATTCATTCTAATATTGCACAAATGTATATTAGAACAAACCATCAACATTATAAGAGACACCATTGAAGACAATTTTCAAACAAAATGACACATGAACTTTTATTAACAAAAATTTATAGTATATAGTATTTGTGTATACACATGAAACACACAAAAAAGTTACAACATAAAAATAATATATCTTGGAGCTCCTCCTTGGCTAGAATCATTTCCTCCTGAAGACCATGACTTTCTCTCGTATCCTAGAATGCAGTCAAAGGTGCGAGAAAAATCCTGAACAAAACCTCTAGGGAATAATATTGGTGTATCCGCACGTGCAGCTCATTTTTGATGTTCCATGAGATGGCATGACATTATCATTTGCGCACACTTTGGACAGTTCCTTTACCACCTATAAAAGAAATTTCGGAAGATTTATTAGACAAACACATTTTGATACCGTAAAAATGGAATGAAGTAATCTTATTAATATGTTTTTTTTAAAAGTCACGATCAAAATGAAGACTAAAGTTACTCCCTTTCACTGCATTCATGCTTTAATCTGATATTACCTTGGTTGTAATAAGATGTGCACTTCAAGAAACTCATAAACTAAATTCCACAGATAAAGTGTGTTGAGAAGACCTACAAGAAAAAATTATATCCTATGAGATGAAGTGCTCATAGTGCAATATCAATTTTATCCCTTTTTCTCTGCACAATAATGTCAACCTCATGCGACTTGAACATCTTTAATTCTATTGAATATCACTGAATGGTGGAAAAAAGAATGCAAATTACAGAAGCAACATTTATTTACAACTTGAATCATTCTTTAAATTTTAATTGTCATCATCAGATGACACAATGGAATTACTAAACGAACAAGTAAGACCAAAAGAGCTGGTTCTCCACGATAACAGAGGAAATGCAGCTACAAAATCAGCAAATCAAATCACAAATTACCCACGCCAAATGAATAAAGTCAAACAAAGCTTACTTTCCCTTGGTTTTCCCTATATGCAGCCCCACATGGAGTTCGCCAACATCAAGCCCAAAAAATCATGAGAAACTCAGCTAATACAACCACTGACCTGCGGCCATTCAGATACATGACTAAGGAAAGTAAATTTGTGTATAACAAACGAACCACTATAAATGTATAACTTGGACAAGCATGTAATATCTCTATCACAAAACTACAACACACTATCACTATTTTAATATGAGCTTAAGGCTAATATTTAAGAACAACCTAGATACTTCGCTCTCAATATCATAACTCATTAACCACAATGCATCCTACCAAAGTTATTGTACCTTAGTTTCTAATAAAGATGAAATATCAATCTCTTTAGGAAATATTTTCTCACTAAAATTTTCTCCATGGAAAAAAACAAACGAATAGCGAGGAAAGAAATGTGGTTTAAAGATAGGAAAAAATGATTTACTTTGCCAAGTGTAAAATACTTTCGACTTAATCACATACTCACATACCAATACAACTTTCAATAACTAGTTTTCCAACAGGAACAACACTTCGATGTAAACCCTAATACAAGGTGATTAAAAAGAATAAAGTTCATGAGGTGGTTTCTAAGAGGAGGCTATTGTAATATTAAACATGAGAAGAATATTCTATCAGATTTTTGGATGCAGTTCACCAATAAGTGAATTGTCTCCAAGAATAACGTGTTTGCAATATTAGGATTGTAAGAATAACTTGTTTGTGGCATCCATTTAATAAGCAAATAAACAGAAATTGGTGATGACAAATATCAGTTAGTTCCAATTTGGCCAATTTGTTAGATGGGCATCTGAAATATTTAATAAACCAACTAACCAAATACATGTGAAATCCCAGATTCTATTTTCATTTAAAAAATTACAAGATGGACCAACCTCTAAGTCTATTTTGCTTTCCTATCTCAAAACATTTGTCGAAAAAGTAACGAAGCAAATTAACACAAATTCTCACTCATATACCTAAAATCTATGCTATCAGCAAACAATAACTAAGAGAAATGAGCATTGAATTATTTCAAAAGCTTCAAATACTTAAACTTTTACACTCAGAGCACCGAGTTATTCAAGTACAAAGCCCTAAAATTTCCAAAATATTATCAAACCCACTAATTTTAAAGCTTGAGAGCGCAAATATTATATTAAAAGAACATCTCATATCATGACAAAGCCTTAATTTTACACTTTTGCAACAATAAATAACCAAAAATCGCTAAAGATCGTCTTACCCTAAATCTCATACCGCAAAAATGCACCAATCATCATCATATGTAATCGCTTCTCCTGAATATCAGCACAGTCTGTAAAGCATCTCACTACAGAAATAGGATTAGATTTTTTACCTCAACAGAGTAGAGAGAACAAAATCTAGAGAGGAAGAAACGATGAAGGAAGTCAGCGCTCGATTTGCCGGATAATAAAACAAGAAAGAGCGTGTTCACCATCGATAGTGTGTGACCCTCTTCAGTGAGGAGCAAGTTCAAGATGAAATGAGGTTGAGAAGGTGGAGCAAGCTAGAGATTTTACGAGGAGATTTGTTACTTTAGGGTTTATTTTTGTTCACTTCGTTTTTTGTACAAAATAGGACAATTAGGGGTGAATAAGTTTAGCGGCGACACCAAAAGTCACCACAAAAGCCCTTATACTTTGTGGCTTTTACCAGGGCTGTGGCGAAATACACTAGTTTTTGTAGCGACTCATTTATAGTCGTCACTGATAGGTTTCTTTCAGCGGCGACAATAGTAATCGCTGCTATACCATTATCTTTTGTAGCGACCAAGTGAGTCGCCACTTCACCACTATATATCAACTTTCTTGTAGTGAAATTCAGGTTTAATAAACCCTATTTATAGAAATTAAGGCACCAAACCTGAAACGGCTCATCATAATTGGCACCGAAATCGAAACGACAAATCAATCAAGGGTCACGCACAAATCGAAGCTACGCGTCAAGAACAAGCATCATCATGACGCATAACATCACCCCTTATCTTGTACCAAACGGCTCCAACAAATTACCCGAGAAATTTGAGGAATTTGAAATACGCGGCCCACAGAGGGCAACATTACCTGCTCGCCATGATGACTACGATTCATATAGTTTACTCGATAAGTTCGAGTGTTCGACCATGAACGACATTATCCGCTCATTGAACTCGCCTGTGAGGACGACCTCAGCAAGCAGAGGGACTAACTGCATTAAGAAAGCCTTCATGGGCTGCCACGTGTCGCCAGTACGACTTTAATAAAGACCTGCCCAAGGTCGAAGTGGTCTTTTAAAAGGTGAAAGTCGGGATCGATGAGCAATTTAAGATCAAGGTCAAGGATGACCATTCGCCTTAGATAAAATAATAACGACTAGTTTTAGTATAAGACATTAAAGAGAATATTCTAGTGAATATTTTATATACTTGTACTATTAGGGTTTTTAGGTATATGTTCCCTATAAATGATCCTTATTCTTTTGATTTCTACTTAGGGAACTCTTCCAATCATCATTGGATTACAGACTTCCAAATATGTTTGAGATTGCGTATCCTTTTCATCCAACACAAGTGTACTCAACCTTCGTATGCAGCTTCAGAATTTAATTAAAATAAGAATATCCCAATGTGACTCAATACCTCCATAGAGCCATATTGATTGAAGATGAACTGGCAACGGCTCGTCGATCATTTTGTTTGGCAGATCAAAATATCAAGGACAATATTGGCAATCACAGAACTCATCACGTCCAAAGTGTCAAATTTGCAATGGACTGAATCACCTTTCGCCAACATGTTTTCATAGGAATAGTCCTACTATGTACTAACATATCTAATAATCTGTGTATTACTTTGGCTCACCATATTACACCTGATCTTACTAGCTTTCAACATATAGAGACTTACAAAGGCATGGATCAAGTTCATGTTAGCAATGACAGTTGGTTTCCAATTCATCATACGGGTAAATCTCTTTTACCTTCCCCATCAAAAAACTTAGACGACATTCTCCATGTTCCACTCAAATATATTCGCTCACACTCATGAATAAAGAGGCAAAAAGGAGCGCAAGTATCGTCACCATCGTTGAGATTGGATTAAGTCTCGTTGCTCATAGTTCTAAACCCCTCTGGCAGTTCGCATTTGAATTTGCAGTTTTTCTCAAAAACAGACTAACATATTCATAAACAATAATCTTTCACTGTTTGAAGTTATTTTCAAAAAGTCTCCATATTACTCGTTCTTGAAGGTTTATGTGTTATTCTTGTGGGGTCCATCCTCATAAATAAATTAAAAAAGGTTTTAAGAGGATGTCAGATGCTAAAAGAAGTTTTAGCTAAATTGGTTTTGGAATCAATTTGCAAATTAAATGTGCAAATTGGCAAGTTGGTGATAACAAATTATAGATAATTGCAAATTCGATCTTTTTATTGGCTGAAGTTGGCGGCAATTTCTCCTATAAAGGAGTTATTCTGCTTCTCATTCGAACATATAGAAGAAGAAATCTCATAGATAATGTGAGATAGGAAATACTTTAATTATGGGAAGAAATATAGAGAGAGTATGAACTGTGTTATAGTGTGGTGTTTAATTTAAAAGAGGGTTATTTTTTTTGAATGTGTAAGTAGTTTTTGGATTATTTACTCAGGACTACAAAGTATTAATTTTTTATTATAGTTAATTACTTTGCTCCTCTCCTGTTTGTGATTTTTTCTCTTATTCAAAGAGGGGTTTTAAGTTAAAAACTTTGTGTTCTTGTTATTCTTATTGATTATCGTATCTCGGTATTGCATTATTATTTTGTTGTTATTATTGTGAATATTATTTTCTGTGAAGGATTTATTTCCAATAACTGGTATCAGATCACAGGTTCTACTCGTTCACAAAAATACTATTTACGATCGGTAGTACTATACTCAGGTAGTACTATACTCGGTAAAAAATAAAATACCCAGAGTAAAGCACGAGCTAGTAAAATTCAACGGATATAGTGGTTTCTCAACATGGCAAAAAAGGATAAGAGATTTGCCCATCCAACAACCCGATTCCATGAAACATGAAGATTGGGCTAACTTGGATGAAAAAGGTTGCTAATGCGATTAGGTTGCGCTTACTAGATGATGTGGTAAATAACATCACTGATGAAGACATTGCATATGGCATTTGGACAAGGTTGGAAAGCCTATACATATCCAACAATAACAAAGAAATTATACCTAAAGAAGCAGTTATACACCCTACATATGGGTGAAGGTACAAATTTGTTATCATATTTAAATATATGTAACGGACTAAACATGTTGCTTGCTAACCTCAGAGTAAATATAAATCCGTCTTGCTCCTGAACTCATTGTCATCTTCCTACGATAATTTGGCAACAACCATCCTGCATGGCAAGACCATTATTGAGTTGAAGGATGTCATATTAGCTCTTTCACTCAATGAGAAGATGATAAAGAAGTCTGAAAATCAAGGAAATGACCTCATCGCAGAAGGTAGAGGCAGGAATTACCAAAGGGATTCGATCATCCATGGTAGACTCGAAGCTCATGGAAAGTGTAAGAACCGATCCAATTCAAGAGCCAAAAACTACTACAATTGTGATCAACTTGGTCACTTTAAAAGAGATTTTCCAAATCCAAGGAAAGGCAAAGGTGAAAGCAGTTGCTAGAAGAATGACAATAACACAACCGCCATGGTATAAAATAATGATAATGTTGTTCTCTTCATAAATGAGGAAGAGGAATGCATGCACTTTGCAAGTCTAGAGTCGGATTGAGTGGTTGACATAAACATCTTACCATACCACACCGATAAGAGATCTTTTTGCGTAGATATGTAGCACATGATTTCTGCACTATGAGAATGAGTAACACAAGTTACTCAAAAATTACGGGCACTCGTGACATTTGTATCATCTTAAATATCGGAAGCACATTGTTTCTAAAAGACGAGAAACATGTACCTGATTTGCGGATGACTTGATCTCATAAATTCCTTTAGACCGAGATGGATAACCCAAGGGATCATTGGTGATTGAAAAGGGAGTTGTTTGTGGCACATTGTATAGGATAAATACAAAAATATACTGAGGTGAATTGAACGTGGCACAAGATGAGATTTCTACAAATTTGTGGCACAAAAGAATGAGTCATATGAGCGAGAAAGGATTACATATTCTCGCGAGGAAATCACTCATCTCTTTTGCCAAAGGTACAGTAGTAAAACCTTGTGACTACTGTTTATTTGTTAAGAAACATAAAGTCTCATTTCAGACATTGTCAAAAAGGAAATGGAAAATACATGATTTGGTATATTCTGATATTTGTGGTCAAATAAAAATAGAATCGATTGGAAGTAACAAATATTTTGTTACTTTTATTGATGATGCTTCACGAAAATTGCGGGTTTATATCTTGAAAACCAAAAGACCGGGTGTTTTAAATTTTTCAGAAGTTTCATACGCTAGTGGAAAGGGAGATAGGTCGAAAGCTAAAGCGTCTACGAACTGACAATGAAGATGTGTACACTTCAAGGGAATTTAAAGAGTACAGTTCAAGCCATGGGATCGGACATAAAAAGATAGTTCTCGGAATCTTATGACACAGTGGTGTAGCTGATAGGATGAATCACATCATTGTTGAAAATGTGAGAAGCATACTCAGAAAAGATAAACTACCTAAGTTATTATGGAGTGAAGCAGTTTAGACAGTCTGTTACCTGATCAATAAAAGTCCATCAGTTCGGTTAGTGTTTGACATCCCAGAAAGAGTTTGAACCAACAAGGAGGAGTCATACTCGCATCTGAATGTGTTCGACTGCAGAGCTTTTGAAAATGTACCAAAGGAGCAGAGAACAATGTTGCATGATAAATCCATTCCTTGCATAATTATCGAATATGGAGATGAAGAGTTTGGGTACAACTTATGGGATCCCGGGAAAAAGAAAGTTATCCAAATTAGAGATACAATCTTCCGATAAAGTAAAGTTGGAACTGCAGATGATCAATCAGAGAAGGTCAATAATGGTATAATACCTAACTTTATTACCATTCCTTCTATTTAGAATAATCATATAAGTGCAGAAAGTAGGACCAACAAGGTTGTCGAGCAGGGGGAGCAACCTGATGAGGTTATTGAGCAAGGGGAGCAACTTGATGGTGATGTAGAACAAGTGGAATACCCAACTCAGGACGAAGAACAATCTCAACCTCTGAGGAGATCAGAAAGGCCAAGGACAAAGTCATGCAGGTACCCTTCCATAAAGTATATCATCATCATGATGAGGGGGTGTCAGAAAGCCTTTAGGAGATGTTATCTCGTCCAGAAAAGAACCAGTAGATGAAAGTCATGCAAGAAAAGATGGAATCTCTATAAAAAAAAAAGGACAGTACAAGCTGGTTGAACTTCCAAAGGATATAAGACCACTCAAATGCAAATAGGTCTTTAAACTCAAGAAAGATGGAAATGACAAGTTGGTCAGACACAAAGCTCGATTGGTGATTAAAGGCTTCGAACAGAAAAATGTATTGATTTTGATGAAATGTTCTCACCTGCTGTCAAAATGACTTCTTTTCGAATAATTTTAAACTTAGCAGCTAGTTTAGAACTTAAAGTGGAGTAATTGCATGTGAAAACTGCATTTCTTCATGGAGATTTGGAGGACAAGATTTATATGGAGCAGCAAGAATGCTTTGAAGAAGCTGAAAGGAAATATATGGTATGCAAATTGAATAAGAGTCCTTATGGTTTAAAGCAGGCACCTAGACAATGGTACAAGAAGTTTAACTCATTCATGAAAGTAAAACTTACATAAAGACCTATTTTGATCCATACATACATATATATATATATATATATATATATATATATATATATATATATATATATATATATATATATATATATATATATATATATATATATATATATATATATATATATATTAAAAAGGTTTTCTGACAATAATTTTATTATTTATTATTGTATGTGGGATGACATGTTGATTGTACGATAATACAAGGAGTTGATTATAAAGTTGAAGGGAGGTTTATCCAATTCATTGGATATGAAGGACTTAGGCACAGCACGACAAATTATGGGGATGAAGATTATTTGAGAGCAAACAAGTAAAAATTTATGGCTATCTCAGGAAAATATATTGAACGTGTACTGGAACACTTCAACATGAAGCGTGTTAAGCCAGTCAACACACCTCTTACTGGTCATCTGAAGTCGAGCAAGAAGATATGTCCTACAATAAAGGAGGAGAAAGAGATCATGGCTAGAGTTTCTTACTCTTCAGCAGTCGGAAGCCTGATGTCTGCAATGTTATGCACTAAACTTGATATTGCTTATGCAATTGGTTGTTAGAAGCTTTCATGAAAATATCCTGGAAAGAACAGAGGAAAACGGTCAAGTGGATACTCAGGTATTGAGAGGTACCTCAGGAGATTGTTTGTATTTTGGAGGATTTGATCCAATCTTGAAGGGTCATACAGATGTTGATATGGCAGGTGATCTTGATAAAAGAAATTAACTTTGGATATTTTTTTCCTTTCCCCGGGAGCTATATCATGGCAATCCAAGTTGTAGAAATATGTGCACTTTCTACAACTGAATCAGAGTATATTAATATTGTCGGTACTGAAGCGGGAAAGGAGATGATACGGCTGGAACAGTTCCTGCAAGATCTTGAATTGCATCAAAAGGAGCATATCATATATTGTGACCGCCAAAGTGCAATAGACCTGGGAAAAAATACCATATATCATACGAGGACAAAGTATATTAACATGAGTTATCACCAGGTTTCGAAAAAGATAGAGAATGGATTTATACAGGTTAAAAAGATTCCTATAAATGAGAATCCATCAGATATGTTGACAAAGGAGAGGTACCAAGAGATAGTTTGAGTTGCGTAAAAAACTTATCGGCATGCACTCAAGCTAGATTGATTTTGGAACTAATTTGCAAAAAAGGGAGGATTTCAGATGCCAAAACAAGTTTTTGGCTAAATTGATTTGGAACCAATTTGCAAATGTGCAAATTGCCAAGTTGGCGATAACAAGTTATAGCAAACTGTAAATTTAATCTTTTGATTGGATGAAATGGGTGGTCAGTACTCTTATAAAAGGAGCTATGCTGCTTCTCATTCGAACACATATAAGAAAAATTCTCATAGACTGTGAGATAGGAAATAGTCGGTGAAGAAAAAGATAGAAAGAGTGTGAGTTGTGTTATAGTAAGGCGTGTAATTCAAAAGAAAGTTATTTCTTTTGAGTGTGTAATTGATTCTTAGTAAATTACTTTGCTTCTCCTGTGTTTGTAGGTTTTTTCACGTTAAAATCTTTATGTCAATATTATTCTTGTTGATTATCATATTTCGATCGATGTTACATTATTATTCTGTTGTTATTATCACAAATGTTATTTTCTTGAGTGGTTTATTCCCAACAATTCTTTGGCTTTATTTTTCGTGTTCCTTTCCTTTTTAAAGATTTTTTAAATTATATTTAAGTATTGGAGAAGACGATCGCGAGGAGGGACAATGTAAACTTCTGATCCCAGTATCAAGGATCTATTATATATACTCAAATTAATTAAATTTACATGTTGTCAACCTACCGCAACTCATGATACATATGGCCGGAAGTATAGATGGAGTTGACATCATAAATAACTTAGTTTTGAAAAGGTAAACTTTGTCAAATTATCCAACATAAAAGTGCGTCATGTTGATATATACATATATATATCTGAGAACCATAAGATTTATTACAAATAAAAGTGAAGAAGTCCCCATGCATGCATGCGTATTTCTGTGCGTCAAGTATTGATAAATGTTCCCCCAAGCTAATCACACAATTATGGGCAAACATGACGGAATTCCAAACGAATGTACATAAATGTTACGGTTCTTTGTATATATAGAGTGTATAGTCATTTTCAGGAATGATGTTTGTTCTTGTAGAAAGAATAATAATATTCTTAATATATTCATTAGATGAGAAATCTCGGACCCACATGAGGACAGGTGGGCGCTCAAACATGGATTCTCTGATTTGTACATACAATTAGTAACTAACTAATAGGCACACAAAAAAATTGGCTAGTTGTTTTAAGATAATCATTAGAGTCTACAGAAAATTTGTGAATAAGTTACCTTAGCTTGTGAAAGAGATCCTAATACAAATGATACGAAATCCTGTATTCCCAAATTAATAAAGTTATTACTGTCAATAATATGTATGTGTCACGATCCCAAATCCTAATAGGTCGTAATGGCGCCTATCATGGAACTAGACTAGCCAACCACCACATAACTACACATTTGATCTATTATAATATTTCGAAAATCAATAATAATCAACAAACAGAGCATAAAATAATTTCTTTAAGTCTTTAAGCCGCAATAATAATCTAACAGTCTAAACTAAATCCCCCAAGACTGGAGTCAACCGATCACGAGCATCTAAGAAATAAACTAACTCTGTAAATGTGATAATAATGTCTATGAATCGAATACTTACTACTAAATGAAGAAGGGAAGTGGAGAAGTTGTGGACGCTGGACAGTTACCTCGAAATCCCAAACGCTAATGACAATGAGCTCGGACGACTATTGCTCCGAACCAGTACCTGGATCTGGACATTGGGGTGCAGAGAGTAATGATGAGTACGTCAACTCAGTAGTAATGAAAATAAAATCACAGTCTAAAGTATATGAACACACATCACAAAAACATCAATCCACAGAAAAGTAAAACATCCAGCCTCAATACAGTATACATAAGTTCGAAAACCAGTTTCCATAAAATCTTTTGAAACAAGTATATTTTCAATATATCTCAGTAAAACTCTCAATAATGTCAGTTTGAAAAATGAAGTGAATCATAGTCAAAACTCAGTAAAATATTATCATAAAGCTGCCCCTCGAGTCATAATCATCACTCGTAACAATTTCTCTCAGCACCTCACCATCACTCAGCATCAGCCCCGCGTGCAACCTCACTGTCACTCATGCCTCCCAATCACTCATCACTCGGCACTCGCACTCAGTAGGTACATGCGCTCACTGGGGGTGTGTACAGACTCCGGAGGGGATCCTACAGCCCAAGCGCTATAAACAAGCCAAATCATGGCATCAATCACTCTCAGGCACTCGGCCTCGCTCATATCATAACATCCTCACAATATTGGCCCTCGGCCTCACTCAGTCAGACACTCTCAGCATGCCATTCGGGCCATAAATAAAATGGGGTTCTCGACCCAAAATAGTATCTCATTTCAAGAAATAGTAATATTATCAAATAAGAATGTCAACAATTTCACAAGAAAGACTAAGTGTAAAATCATAGTTTCAAAGTGAGGAATATCAGTAAAATAGCCCTCAACGGGTTAAAACAGATCGGCACTAGGCCCCAAACATGGCTTACAACCCAAGTATAACAAAACATAGTAATACTAATAACCATATGCTTTAAAAGCGGTTTCGCAACTCAATAGTTGCCTAAGAAGATACATTTTCCAAATTTTCAATTCGTGCATGCCCCACTCTCGTCATCCAGTGTGTGCGTCACTCCAAATCCATGAAAGGATGTAAAGTCCAGGGTTTCATACCCTCAGAACAGGATTTAAAGACATTAATTACCTCAAACTAGCCCGAAAAGCTACTCTGCAACCCGCTTGCCTCTCGAATCAACTTTCGAGTGCTCTAAATCTATAAAGATCAGATCTTTCTCATCAAATTATGCTACGGGAATGAATTCCAATTGAAAAATACCAATTTTAGCACAAAATTCGAAATAAGTCAAAACTCGACCCCCGGGACCGCATCTCGGAACTCGAAAAATTTTATATCAAAATGTTCTTCATCATCTCACGAGTCTGTACATATAAAGAACTCTAAAATCGGAGTTCGTATGACCCCTCAAATCATCCCCTAAAGGTCTCATAATCTCAAGCCCTAATTCCATCTTTTTCTACTGATTTTCTTAAATTAAACGATGATAATTTGATCCTTAATCACATATAATCGAGTTTTAGGGTCCAAAATTCTTACCTCGATGAAGAACAATGATTTCCTCTCTTAAATTTCGCCTCAAAAGCTTCTTCCCGTTCAAAAAATGGTGGAAAAGTGGGTTATGGTCGCGGATGGGCTATTTAAATACACTGCCCAGATTTTTGGGACTTACTCAGTGTGTTCGCGTGTGGAGCAACGCGATCGCATAGCACTGACCAGGCTCCCCCCATGCTATCGCATCCCAGGCCTCGCGTTCGCACAGCATTAGCTCACCCAGCCTGCCCACGCGCCTCACACCTGTGCGATCGCACCAGGTCCCACGCGTTCGCACAGCCTTCCCCCTTCCCTCATTTCGCGATCGCGGCCCCACTATGGCGATCGCATAGAACAAAACATGCTGCCTCACAACTAGCCTATGCGATCGCATACTATTCCCCACGATCGCATAGGAGAAAACCAGTACCTGAAAACACCAGCAAAACTGCCACTTTCTTACACCCAAACTTGGTCCGTTCACCTCCCGAAACACTCCCGAGGCCCCCGGCACCCCAACCAAATATACCAACACATCCCATAACCTCATTCAAACTTATTCGGGCCCTCGGAATACCAAAAACAACGCAAAAACACCAAAATCAAGTCGGATTCAAGCCTAAGAACTTTGAAAATTCTAAAATCCACCAACGATACCGAAACTATCCAAAGCACATCCGATTGACCTGAAATTTTGTACACATATCCAAAATAACATTACGAACCTAATCTAACTTCTGGAATTCCATTCCGACCCCGATAGCCTATTTTCCACTGCCGACCGAAAATCGCCAAAAACTAACTTTCGCCAATTTAAGCCTAATTCTACACCGGACATCACAAAATTATTCCGAACGCACTCATAAGTCCCAAATCACCTAACAAAGCTATCCGATCCATAAAATCCGCATGCCGAGGTCATTTACCAATAAGTCAACTCTCAGTTGACTTCTCCCACTTTAAGGTTATTCTTAAAGACTAAGTAACTAAATTCTCACTACAACCATTCCAATTCCGAGCCTACCAACATTAAAACATCATAAACAGTATAACCAACCTATGAAAAGGCAATAACAGTAATTATAATGCAAGTTCTACGTAACGACCGACCGGGTCGTTACATTCTCCCCCTCTTAAACAAATGTTCATCCTCGAACGGGTCTAGAAACATACCTGGAGTCTCAATTGAGTGAGGATATATGCTCTGCATCTCTCGCTCGGTCTCCCAAGTAGCCTCCTCCACTGGCTGACCTCTCCACTATACCTTCACTGAAGCTATATTCTTGGACCTCAACTTTCTGACATGATGATCCAAAATTGCTACTGGCTCTACCTCATATAACATATCACCTCGAGTTGGACTGTGCTGAAGTCTAACACATGAGACGGGTCACCAACATATTTCCTGAGCATCGACACATAAAATACCGGATGAACACTCGATAGGCTAGGTGGCAAGGCAAGTCCATAAGCCACATCTCCAACCTTCTGAAGTACCTCAAAAGGACCGATAAACCGTGGACTCAGCTTTCTCCTCTTTCCGAACCTCATAACACCCTTCATGGATGATACCTTCAGCATTACCTTATCACCTTCCATAAAAGACACATCCCGGACCTTCTGGTCCGCATAACTCTTTTGCCTAGACTGCGTCGTGCAAAGTCGCTCCTGAATCAACTTCACCTTCTCTTACGCATCCTGAATCAAATCTGTGCCCAGTAGCCTAGCCTCACTGTGCTCGAACCAACCAACCGGAGATCTACACCTCCTACCATATAAAGCCTCGTACGGGGCCATCTGAATACTGGACTGGTAGCTATTATTATATGCAAAATCCGCTAGTGGCAAAAATTGATCCCATGAGCCACCAAATTCAATCACACAGGCCCGCAACATGTCCTCTAAAATCTTAATAGTCCTCTCTGACTGCCCGTCGGTCTGAGGATGAAATAATGTGCTCAACTCTACCTGAGTACCCATACCTCTCTGCACGGCCCTCCAAAACTGAGATGTGAACTGAGTACCTCTGTCAGAATTGATAGATTCTGGAACCCCATGCAATCGGACAATCTCCCTGATGTACATACCAGCTAACCGCTCTGAAGTATAAGTAGTACCAACAGGAATGAAGTGCGCGGACTTGGTCAATCTATACACAATGACCCAAATAGCATCAAAACCCTTCGAAGCCCGTGGAAGCCCAACTACGAAGTCCATACTGATCCGCTTCCACTTCTACTCCGGAATATCTAACCTCTGAAGTAATACTCCTAGTCTCTGGTGCTCATACTTGATCTGCTGGCAGTTGAGACACTGTGCTACATACTCAACAATATCTCTCTTCATCTTCCTCCACCAATACTGCTGTCTCAGATCCTGATACATCTTCGCGGCACCCGGATGGATGGAATACCGCGAGCTGTGGGCCTCTACTAATATCAACTCTCGAAGCCCATCCACATTGGGCACGCAAATACGGCCTTGCATCCTCATAACATCGTCATCACCAATAGTCACATCCCTGGCATCACCTCGACGGACCTTGTCCTGAAGTACTAACAAATGCGGATCATCATACTGCCGAGCTCTAATCTGATCATAAAGAGAAGACAGGGAAGCCATGCTAGCTAATTCCCGTGGAGGGTCTGACAAATCCAATCTCACCAACTGACCCGCTAAAGCCTGAACATCAAGTGCTAAAGGTCGTTCTGCTGCTGAAAGGTAAGCTAGACTCCCCAAACTCTCGGTCTTGCGACTCAAAGCATCAGCCACTACATTGGCCTTCCCCGGATGATACAAAATAGTGAGGTCATAATCCTTGAGAAGCTCTAACCATCTCCTCTGACGCAAGTTCAAGTCCTTCTGCCTCAGCAGATACTGCAAACTACGATGATCAGTGAAAATCTCACACTGCACTCCATACAAATAATGCCGCCAAATATTCAAGGCATGAACAATGGAAGCTAACTCAAGATCGTGCACTGGATAATTCTTCTCGTGCACCTTCAACTGTCTAGACGCGTAGACAATCACCCTACCGTCCTGCATCAATACCGCTCCCAAACCAATTCTAGAAGCATCACAATAGACTGTGTAAGAACCCGAACCAGTAGGCAAAACTAGTACCGGAGTTGTGGTCAATGCTGACTTGAGCTTCTGAAAGCTCTCCTCACACTCATCAGACCATCTGAATGGAGCACCCTTCTGGGTCAATCTGGTCAAAACCGAAGCAATAGAAGAGAATCCCTCCACAAAGCAATAGTAATATCCCGCCAAACCAAGGAAACTCCTAATCTCTGTAGCTGAGTACGGTCTGGGCCAACTCTCACCGCCTCTATATTCTTCGGATCAACCTGAATACCTTCACTAGACACCACGTGCCCTAAGAAAGCTACTGAACCAAGCCAAAACTCACACTTGGAGAATTTTGCATAAAGCTTCTCCTCCCTTAACCTCTGTAACACAACTCTCAAATGCTGAGCATGCTCTTCCTAGCTACGAGAATAAAGCAGGATGTCATCAATGAACAAAATGATGAAAGAATCAAGGTAAGGTTGAAACACGTTGTTCATCAATTGCATGAACGCAGCTGGGGCATTGGTCAGCCTAAATGACATAACCAGGAACTCATAATGACCATATCTGGTCCTGAAAGCAGTCTTCGGAATGTCAGAATCCTGAATCTTCAACTGATGATACCCAGATCTCAAGTCAATCTTAGAGAACACTCTAGCTCCCTGAAGTTGGTCAAACAAGTCATCAATACGGGGCAACGGATACCGGTTCTTCACCGTAACCTTATTCAGCTGTCTATAATCAATACACATGCGTATGGAGCCATCTTTATTTTTCACAAACAACACCGGTGCACCCCAAGGTGACACACTAGGCCGAATGAATCCCTTATCTAGGAGTTCCTGAAGCTGCTCTTTCAATTCTTTCAACTCCGATGGTGCCATGCGGTAAGGTGGAACAGAGATAGGCTGGGTGTCTAACACTAGGTCAATACCAAAATCAATATTCCTGTCAGGTGGCATGCCTGGAAGGTCTGCAGGAAATACGTCCGGAAAATCACGGACCACAGGAACAGAATCAATAGAATGAGTCTCACTACTAACATCCCTCACAAAATCAAGATAAGACTCACACCTTTCTCAACCGTACGCTGAGCCTTCAAATAAAAAATCACTCTGCTAGGTACATGCTCTATAGACCCTCTCCACTGAACTCTCGGAACTCCGAGCATAGCTAGGGTCACGGTCTTAGTGTGACAATCGAGAATAGCATGATATGGGGATAACCAATCCATGCCCAGAATCACATCAAAATCGACCATACTGAGTAACAGTAGGTCCACTCGGGTCTCCAGACCCCTAATAGATATCACACACGACCGATACACATGGTCCACAACAACAGTATCGCCCACCAGAGTCGACAAATGAGCGGAGGTAGCTAAAGACTCACGGGGCATATCCAAAAAATGGGCAAAATATGAAGAAACATAGGAATATGTAGAACAAAGGTCAAATAAAGCCAAAGCATCGGCAACAGACTGAGACAATACATGCAATCACTGCATCTGAGGCCATAGTATCCGGCCTGGCGGGAAGTGCATAAATACATGGTTGGCCTCCACTTGCTCTACCTCCCTCTCTAGGGCCGCCTCTAGCTGCCTGACTACCACCCATGGTTGCCTGGGTAGGTGGTGAAGTGACCGGGGCTGAAGTCGAGAGCTGAACCCTCTACTGAGATGAACTACCAGGACGACGAGGACACTGCCTCCATCCATGTCCGAACTCTCCACACTCAAAACAACCACCTAGAGTTGGAGATGGAGACTGATGAGAACCCCTGCCACTATGATAACCATTGGATGAACCATGCATAGAAGAACCCTGATATGATGATGCTCTGGAGGAACTCTGAGCTGGAAGGGCACTAAAAGATGAACGTCCCTGATGAGAACTGCGGGGACCCTGCCCCGAAGATGCACCACTGTAAGTTGGGCGAGCTGGCTGTGGAGGTCTAAATGGACGATCTCTATCGTGCTGAAACTGTCCTCTAGAAGGGGCACCACTGAAGCTACCTGATCCCTGAGGCCTCTTGCCTCCCTCTCCTCACGGCCCTGCCTACGAACCGACTCAATGTCCCGAGAAATGTCAACTACCTCCTCAAATGTAGCTCCATACACTCTCTCCCTGGTCATCAAAATCCGAAGCTGATACGTGAGACCATCTACAAATCTCCTGATCCTCTCCCTATCAGTAGGGACTAACTCAGAAGCATGTCTAGCCAACTCGGAAAACCTCATCTCGTACTGAGTAACTGACAACTCTCCCTGGTGCAGCTGCTCAAACTGTCGGCGCTGCTCCTCTTTGTGGAACTGAGGGATATACTTCTCCAAAAATATCGTGGAGAACTACTGCCAGGTGAGTGGTGCTGAACCAACCGGCCTACGCCTCTCAAATGCCTCCCACCAAGTGAAAGCAGCATCAGCAAATTGAAATGTAGCAAATGAGACCCCACTGGTGTCCAAAATACCCGCAGTACGTAGTATCCTCTGGCATTTATCCAGAAAACCTTGGGCATCCTCACCCTCTGTGCCGCTGAAAATCGGAGGCTGAAGTCTACTGAACCTCTCCAGCCTACGCTGCTCATCCTCGGGTATAGCTGGAACCACATAGCCCTGAACTGGGGCAACCGGCTGGTCTTGGACTACCCCCGGTGCCAGAATACCTTGTACCGCCTGCTCAAGTGTCGGGGCAGCTGGAGTCTGAACGTCTCTCTCGGCCTGAGCTGCAGTGGCAGTAGTAGACATAGAAACTGCCTGGGCCAAACTGGTACACACCGTCAATATCTGAGCCAGGGTCTCCTGAAGACCCGGAATAACAATAGGCACTACCGGTGCCTGAGCCTGTCCCGCTGGAGCACCCTCGGCGGGAACCTGATCCTGAATGACAAGGGTATCCTGTGGTATTGTCCCGGCTGCTGCGCGGGCTGGTCCCCTAATTCCACCACAGCCTCGACCCCTTGTGGGTCTGGCTGGTGTCTGGTCACCCTGATCGGTAGTGTGTGTCCTCACTATCTGTGAGAGAATGAAACAACATTAGTTTAGATTTCAAGAACCAATAGAATGGCACGAAAGAGTTCAAGAAATTGAGATTTTTCCTAAGAGTTTTGTAGCCTCTCGAAGATAAGTACAGGCGTCTCTGTACCGATCAGCAAGACTCTACTAAACATGCTCATGATTATTGAGTCCTATGTAACCTAGGGCTCTGATACCAACTTGTCACGACCCCAAATCCTAACAGGTCGTGATGGCACCTATCGTGGAACTGGGCTAGCCAACCATCACATAACTACACATTTGATCTATTATAATATTTCAAAAATCAATAATAATCAGCAAACAGAGTATAAAATACTTCCTTTAAGTATTTACGCCGCAATAATAATCTAACAGTCTAAACAGAATCCCCCAAGACTGGAGTCAACCAATCACGAGCATCTAAGAAATAAACTAACTCTGTAAATGTCATAATAATGTCTATGAATCGAATACTAAGTACTAAATGAAGAAGGGAAGTGGAGAAGCTGTGGACGCTAGACAGCTACCTCGAAATCCCAAACGCTGATGACAACGAGCTCGGACGACTACTGCTCCGAACCAGTACATGGATCTGCACACAGGGGTGCAGGGAGTAATGATGAGTACGCCAACTCAGTAGTAATGAAAATAAATCAAAGTCTGAAGTATATGAACACACATCACAAAAACACCAATCCACAAAACAGTAAAACCTCTAGTCTCAATACAGTATACATAAGTTCGAAAACCAGTTTCCATCAAATCCTTTTGAAACAAGTATATTTTCAATATATCTCAGTAATATCAGTTTGGAAAATGAAGTGAATCATAGTCAAAACTCAGTAAAATATCATCATAAAACTGCAACTCGGGCCATAATCATCACTCGTAACAATTTCCCTCAGCACCTCACCATCACTCAATATCAGCCTCGCGTGCAACCTCACTGTCACTGATGCCTTCCAATCACTCATCACTCGGCACTCGCACTCAGTAGGTACTTGCGCTCACTGGGGTGTGTACAAACTCCAGAGGGGCTCCTACAGCCCAAGCGCTATAAACAAGCCAAATCATGGCATCAATCACTCTCAGGCACTCGGCCTCGCTCATATCATAACATCCTCACAATATTGGCCCTCGGCCTCACTCAGTCAAACACTCTAAGCATACCATTCGGGCCATAAGTAAAACCGGTTCTCGACCCAAAATAATATCTCATTTCAAGAAATAGTAATATTATCAAATAAGAGTGTCAACAATTTCACAAGAAAGACTGAGTGTAAAATCTTAGTTTCAAAGTGAGGAATATCAGTAAAATATCCCTCAAGGGGTTAAAACAGATCGGCACTAGGTCCCAAACATGGCTTACAACCCAAGTATAATAAAACATATTAATACTAATAACCTATGCTTTAAAAGCGGTTTCGCAACTCAATAGTTGCCTAAAAGGATACATTTTCCAAATTTCCAATTCGTGCATGTCCCACACTCGTCATCCAATGTGTGTGTCACTCCAAATCCGTGAAAGGATGTAAAGTCCGGGGTTTCATACCCTCAGGACAGGATTTAAAGACATTAATTACCTCAAACTAGCCTGAAAAGCTACTCTGCAACCCTCTTGCCTCTTGAATCAACTTCCGAGTGCTGCAAATCTATAAAGATGACGTCTTTCTCATCAAATTATGCTAAGGGAATGAATTCCAATTGAAAAATACCAATTTTAGCACAAAACCTGAAATTAGCCAAAACCCGACCGCCGGGCCCGCATCTCGAAACTCGAAAAAATTTATACAAATATATTCTTCATCATCTAACGAGTCTGTACATATAAAGAACCCTAAAATTGGAGTTCGTTTGACCCCTCAAATCATCCCCTAAAGGTCTCATAATTTCAAGCCCTAATTCCATCTTTTTCTATTGATTTCATAAATTAAACGATGATAATTTGATCCTTAATCACATTTAATCGAGTTTAGGGGTCCAAAATTCTTACCTCAATGAAGAACCATGATTTCCTCTCTTAAAATCGCCTCAAAAGCTTCTTCCCGTTCAAAAAATGGTGGAAAAGTGGGTTATGGTCGCGGATGGGCTATTTAAATAAACTGCCCAGATTTTTGGGACTTACACAGTGCGTTCCGTGAGGAGAAACGCGATCGCATAGTACTAACCACGCTCCCCCACGTGATCGCAACCCAGGCCTCGCGTTCGCACAGCATTAGCCCACCCAGCCTGCCCACACGCCTCACACTTGTGCGATCGCACCAGGTCTCACGCGTTCGCACAGCCTTCCCCCTTTCCTCATTTCGCGATTGCGGCCCCACTATGGCGATCGCATAGAACAAAACATGCTGCCTAACAACTAGCCTATGCGATCGCATACTATTCCCCCCGATTGCGTAGGAGAAAACTAGTACCTGAAAACACCAGCAAAACTGCCACTTTCTTACACCCAAACTTTGTCCGTTCACCTCCTTTAACACCCCCAAGGCCCCCGGGACCCCAACCAAACATACCAACATATCCCATAACCTTATTCAAACTTAGTCAGGCACTCGGAACACCAAAAACAACGCAAAAACATCAAAATCACGTCGGATTCAAGCCTAAGAACTTTGAAATTTCAAAAATTCACCAACGATGCCGAAACTATCCAAAACACATCTGATTGACCTGAAATTTTGCAGACATATCCAAAATAACATTACGAACCTGTTCCAACTTCCGGAATTCCATTCTGACCCTGATAGCCTATTTTCCACTGCCGACCAGAAATCGCCAAAAACTAACTTTTGCCAATTCAAGCCTAATTCTACACCGGACATCACAAAATTATTTCGAACATACTACTAGGTCCCAAATCACCTAACGAAGCTATCCGAGCCATAAAATCCGCCGAGGTCGTTTACCAATAAGTCAACTCTCAGTTGACTTCTCCCACTTTAAGGCTATTCTTAAAGACTAAGCGACTAAATTCTCACTACAACCATTTCGATTTCGAGCCTACCAACACTAACATATCATAAACACTATAACTAACCTATGACAAGGCAAAAACAGTTATTAGAATGCAAGTTCTATGTAACGACCGACCGGGTCGTTACAGTATGTAATCCAGCAAACTTTCACCAACCAAATGTCAAAGAAAGCCTCAAAATTAAATCCTAAATAAAGAACAACAAAAGTGCTTATATTGTTTGTGCGTTAATAGTTATCAAGGTTTTCTATACATTAATTGATAATAAGAAAACTCATAATCGGAGATATTTAATGTTTGGGATATGTTTGAAATATCGAGATATGCAGACAACAGTTTCCTACATAAAGTGCAAGAACTAAAAAATGATGGTTTAGGGAACGTTTTGTTATATATCAACAACAAAGTTACACACAATCTCAGTATTCGAGTTGTGTTCATATCTTCTTAATTTCCGGAAACGTTTTCTTTTCCTCGTAATAGTTCAATTTATAAATAAATTTTAATGATTAAATAAAAGCCCACAAAGTAGACATTATTTCAATTCTGTGCACTGAATAGGTAAATCATATCACGCAAAAAATCATTTAAATATATAGGCACCTTTTCATTTTTCTTCTTCATAATTTGTTTTTCTTCTAAGAAACAAAATAAGTCTAAATATCTTTAAAAGAAAAGTAAAACAAATTAGAAAGTTAATCTGACAATTCTCCAGTTGGATATATAGTGTTCATTGGAGTGTAAAGATATTAGAATCAAACCTGTTCTGATGACAATAATTTCCTAATGAATATAATATTGCATGCATGTATAGCTTAATCAAAACGAATTGAAGTCGGATATAGATCAAAAAAAATACGTCATCCAAACAAAGTCCGAATAATAGTAACATTACAACCATATCAAAATAGAGAAAATTAACGGAGATTTATTACAAGCACCAGATCGAAGTCTCCTTTCTCTAACCATGCAAACAGAAAATGATAAATAAATAAAACATTCATCGTTCAACACCCACAAAAATCAGCATATATATGCTAAACAACGTAACTACTCCTTTATTCCTCTGCTGGTGGTGGCAAATTCAAATCGGGCAAACGATATTCGCCTGCCGGGGGTTCAGCGACATTAAGATCAGGGACTACGTCGCGCCTTTCGGAAGGTGCTTCTTCCGCAGCAACTTCTTCTTCTTGTTCCATTTGCGCCTGCAGATCAGCAAACTCCTCCCTGTTAAAAGTAGGAGGAGGATACGCACCTTTCCACCCACGATTAGGATGCGAATTCATGTGCCCGAACAAAGCTTTAATCGAATGGAAGTCTTTGTGACACACCACGCATGTGTTTTCGGGCTGAGGAGGAGGAGGAGGAGGAGCATGATTCGCCGGTGCAGCAGGTGGGGGTGCAATCAGTAGAGACACATTCGGCCTCACATTACGGGTTTGGTTGGCCGCACCCATCCCTCCTCCTGACGATCCTTCCCCTGAAACCAACGTGCTTCCTCTCTTCCTCGGTGTAACAACAGCAACATTGACTTCAACGCTGGCGCCACTTCCAGCAGCACAGACACTGGGACTGGTGAGAATCCTAGCGCTAGCGCTACCGCCACCAGCACTGGCACCGGGTATAGTGGGAATCCCAGTGACAGCGGCGGGGTTCACTTGAACCCCACTAGCAGGAGTAGTGGGATTTTGGGAAGCAGGAGGAGGGGCGGGAGTAGGAGATTGAGGGTTTTCGGAGACACCCTTATCGCCAGCGTTCGTCATTTTCGACAAGAAAAAAAAAAGAAAAAAGGAACAGAGATTTTCAGATGAAAGAAACTAAGAAATACAAAGTTGGTGGTGCTGGGAAGAAAACGTTGGTGACAGATTATATATATACTGAGGATGGAGAAACGTTTGAAGTTTGACAGTTATCATCCCTAGTGTTGGTTCAGAAGTGTCGTTTGCAAATTTGTTATAAAATTTAAAACTATTTTACTAACTTTTAAAATTTAAAATTCTAATTCAAATCAAGAACCAAAAAAGGAATAACTTTCATGCATTTACCATTTTATAGGATTGTGTCAATATTCACGTAATACTATAATTTTGACTTGAAAATGGGTTGAAACAAAAGGGAAATACCATTTTGGTGTAACTAAGATAACGATGAAATAACACTTCTTTTTTAACGTAATTTAGATGGAAAATTGATACTATTTATTTACTCATATCTGAAACTCAAACAAAAATATAATCATGTAAACAGCACATATAAAAGTAACCTTTTTTTTAGCTAGTCGAAATTTTCTGGGTACATTAGATGAAAAGAGTCCATTTTTAAAATTAATTTTAGATGGATTTGATATTCATTTTCCTTCATATGAAAGATTAAAAAAAACCTTTGTTTTAATTATCTGGTAATACACATGAAAGACAAATACTTTTTGGTTAGTGAAAATTTTCAGTATCTTAAATGAAAAGATCATTATTGAGTTTCTAAACCTATCATAATTTGGTAGATTTGCTTTTTAGCAATTTTAAAAACAGTTATACTTAATAAATTAATTACCTTTCGTGATGTATGTGGAAGGATTTTGCTGCCTTTCAAATGAACTCGACGTGAAACTTTATAAAAATTGCATGGGCGTCCTGTTTGGTCGCCCACATTTAACTTGTACTCATATTTTTTAAATTATTTAACTTATACCTTAGTTTTGGTAACTTCAGATTCTGCGACTTATGCACTCTTTCTTCCTCCTCTTCTTTTCCTAATTTTCACAGCATCGCAAAACCAGAGATGAAACCGGGCCCGTCGACCATAACTTCAGATCAACATTCTCATCAGGGGATAAGTCAAGTCTAAGCAAAAAATCCTCTTGCTGCTATTTGACTTCTTCAACACCGGTATAATAATTCTCTTTCCGACGATCGGAATAACCGTCTTTTCGGCTACCGTTGACGTTTTATTAATTTCATCACAGTGATGCTGACCTAAAGAAAACTCCATACCACATATATATATAACATCAACTGAAGTTTGGGAATATTAACAGAATCAACATCAACTGATGTTTCACAAGCTTTGGAGAAACAATATTAACATAATCAACATCAACACAAAATCTTAACTCCAAAGTCTCAAGCATAAGCAGAATAAGATCGTTTTCGTCTGATCCTACATGATCGTTAAGTTCAAAATGTTCCAGCTGAAGACTAACAAGTTTGGGAAACTAAAGTTTATTGCACTACAAACTAAAGAACTTCAGACTAATTTGTCTGAAGTTTGGAAGTTTGCACTACAAACTGAAGAATTTCAAACTAATTTGTCTGAAGTTTGCACTACAAAATGAAGAACTTCACACTAATTTGTTTGAAGTTTGCACTACAAACTGATTTTTTTTTTTTGCTTTTGCAAGTCAGGCCAAACTTCACACGAAAATATCTGAAGTTTTACTTTGATAAGGTCACACTTCAGGCAAAAAAGTCTGAAGTTCAAATTTCAGACATAAATTCTTGCTACTTCAGGCCACGTATGTCTGAAGTTACCCGAAAAGTGGGTACGCTTGCATTTTTTTTGCAAAGCGGGTATAAGTTAAATTGTAACCCAAAAACTGAGTATAGGTGCAAATCCTCCAGCAACTTTTAAGACGATCGATCTCATTAAATAAAAATAAAGCTAATTTAATCCTTTTTCATAAAAGTAGCAGTGGACCAGGGTATTCAAACCAAACCGGAAAGTCGCACTAAATCAAAAAGTCAAACCAAACATATTAAAGAAACTCGATTAGGTTTGGTTTAATTTGATTTGATATAAAAAAAACTCTAATCAAACCAACATATAAATATATAATTTTTATACACTTTTAAAACTTAATATTAAAATTTTCTTTAAAATATGTCTAGATTATTTGGGATCCTCTCGTGGGATGTAGTAATAATTAATAGATTATGAAGTGCATTCATTTTTATTTAGATTAAACAATGGGTTGTATCAACACTTTCCTATCAAGTGTTATTGAAATGCGTCAATAAGCTCTTTGTTCTTATATATTCATGTGCCAAGATTATATCTTTTTTCGAATGTGAAATGATATTTCAATAATTTAAAAATGAATATAACAATATCATTATTTAGGTATCATATGATTTTTATATTTAATTATTAAATTCGGTTAATCTTGAAAGCGTATGTCAACGAAAAATTATTGTTAGACGGGTAAGAAAATAGTGTTACTAAAAAGATTCTCCTATAAGAATAAAATACATATTTTGGTCAATTTTTTAAATTTTTACGAAACATATATTCACTTATCAAAACTTTATCTATAACATTAACAAAGTAAGATTGAAATAATATTCATGTAACAAATAAAATCCCGAAAAATCTGAAAAATCCAACAAAACCGAACCACCAAACTGATATAGTTGGTTTGATTTGATTTTGATAAGAACCAAACCAACCTGATGCATGTATACCCTAGCGGAGACACCCTAATTAGCAATGAGTGCCACTTACATTGCTTCGCAAATTCTTATTTTATATTTACACACACAAGGTTGTGATATTAATATTTTTTTTTTCTCTTACAGACACATCAATTTATGACAGGAAGTAAATCCGTAAAATCACTACAACCTAGACCGAAATCTATTTACAAGGCGAATTATGTCGATCTGGTTTACGAAAATTTATGTGTATGTCACGAATAGATGAAATTCTGAAACAGAAGTTGATGGAGTTATTTTTTAGTGACTTGAGCGGAAACAAGCTTAAGAAACATTAATGGAAGAAAAGATAGTTAGAGATTGATTCTGTTGAAGACATAATATTTAAGTAAATAAATATACAAGATTTCTATGTATATATGTATCTAAACTCCTCGTTATTTGGTACTTTGACTTCGAACCTGTAGTATTCTGTTAAATATGCTAAACCTTCAATTAATTGAAATTTCTGCTTTTGTTCTTTCTGAGTGGGATTCAAATGATATTGTTAGGCAGATTGTACAAGAAGTTTACTATAGAGGATCCATGAAGCAAGGGTAAGAAGGAACTGGAGCTGCTATACTTCTATCCTGATTGAGTTACTTGATTATATAGTTCTGACCCATTTGTATTTATGAGAAGTGAGTTTAGATGGGGAGGATTAGTAGAGATAGTTGGTTTGGGAGTCTTAGGCTCGTTGCTTGGCTGCCTGCGATTTTGTTCTTGTTTTTTCTACTGTGCAGTTTATTACTTGGTAAAAAAAATTCTTTACCGGTGTTCCGAAGAGCGTGAAGCGAGGAAAAGCGACAACCATCATTTCACGAGAAGCAAAGTGCTCGTTTTTTTTAAGTGAAGTGGAATTTTTAAAAAAAAATTAAAATAAATATCACATAGACAACACATGTAATTGTAAGCAAATGTTCAATATTCCAATTAAAAAACTAAAGAGTAGCATCAATTAAAGCACAAAATGAGCATCATATTCTTCTACAAGATTATCAAATTCTTGTATTCCACTATCGTTATTATATTGCTCGTCATCTTCTTCAACTTCTTCTTCTTCATCAACTAGGGACAAAGTAGTTGTCTCTTTTCCCTTCCTCTGTGACTTGAAGTTAAGGTACTCCCCCTCAAATCATAAATCCTCTCCCCAATTCCATGCGCCTCAGAAACATCACCCCAAGTGAAATCAGAAGTATCCTCAAATACTTCTTCATCTGCATGATCTTCCGGGACTCCAGTTAGCCATTCATTAGCAGCATCGATGTTGTCCAAACTAATTGGATCAATTACATTGTGAGCGTTGTAACGACGCCTCAATGTTCTATTGTACTTAATGAAGACTAGATCATTGAGACGCTTCAAGGTTAATTTGTTCCTCTTTTTGGTATGAATCTGCAAATATTAAGTAATTACTAATTAGTAAGATTAGAACAATTGAGATACAATTTAATTATCTCAATATACTAAATCTTTCTCCTTAGTTCTTACATGCTCAAACACGCTCCAATTCCTTTCACACCCGGACGAGCTACTCTGACCATATTGCTTCCACAATTCAACTGTAGAAGTAGAACAAATTTTCAAAACATAATATTGATAAAGAAATAACTTATTAACTATAAAACAACATATAAACACTCGCTCACCTGGGGACTTCGTCTTTCTTTGTCTAATCGCCATGTTTTTTTTCAAAAAGTTGCTCAGCAATCCTACAAATACTAAATTGCTTACATTCATAGTATTCATTCCACAAAGGTTCGTCTCCTAGAATCTCTCTTCATTTTCATAAAACAGTTCTGGGTTCAAAACAAGTCCTGCTGCATGCAAAGGACTATGAAGCTTACTATCCCACCTTTTATCTATGATCTCAAAGACTCTTTTGTATTTTCTTTGATCACTAAAAGAGGCTTGAATAGACTCTTTTGCCCTATCAATTGCTTCATACTAGTAGCCCATTGGTGGCCTTTGCTCCCTGTAGTCATATAAATTTTATTGAATATAAATTCAATAAAATTATTTGGACCATTTTAAATATATTAGTCCAAATAAATATTATGGGCTAATATAATTGAATTAATTATATAAGTCCAATATACATGGGTTGAATAAATAAGTCTTAATCCATTGGGCTACCCCATTTGGTTGGGCTAAAATTATGAGCCCAATTCATTAGGCCCAAGATTTCATCTTCCTAGAGGCCCAAATGGATGCCCACGTGTCAAATGACGTGGCACGCCTAGTCAAACAGAAGAGCCAATGGGATTATGACATATGTCAAAATGGCAAGACATGCCAAGTCACATTAAAAGGCCAATGAAATCGCGCCACGTGTGCAAGTGAAATGTTCTGGCCAATGAAATGCGGCCATGTCACACTTCAATTTGATTGGTCGGAAAGAGTTTGTTCTTATCACAACACCTCCCTTTCACAACTATAAATAGGGGTCTTCATAAATCAGAAAGGACACCAGAAGTTATAACAAGAAGCAAGAGAGAGCTCGTGGATCAAACGCCCGCAAATTTCTCCACAAGTTTCAAGCTTCAAGCAATCAAGTTCAAGTTCAAGAACGAAGAACGAATCAAGGTCAAGTTCAAGCAATTAAGCTCAAGATCATCGTTCGTGACAACAAATATAGATTCAAGATCAAGCTCAAGCTCAAAGGNTGCTCCCCATCCACCAAACGAAGCACTTTAACTAAAGGACCGCCAATCTTCAATGCATGAACCACATTGTTCCAGAATGAAGGAGAAAGTATAATATCTGCAGATTCTCTCCCTCGAGCTTCCCTTCCATAGGCACTGCTAGTGTACTCATCTGAAACAAACAACTTCTTCAAATTGCTTTTTTGCTCATACATCCCATGCAAAGTCAAGAAAGCAGTAGCAAATCTTGTCTTTGTGGGTTTCACCAAGCTTCTTTGCTTAGTGAATCTCTTCATCATGTTCAATAACAAAGGCCTTTGAACAATATAGGAATGCACTCTAATTGCCTGATTAAAGACAGTACTGAAGGGTCTTTCCTTGAAAATGTCACCAAAGATCAAATTAATGGAATGTGCTGCACACGGAGTCCAATAGATATGCGGGTACCCAACAGACAACAAATCACCAGCTTTAACATTTTCACTGGCGTTGTCCGTGACAACTTGAACAACATTTTCTGCTCCAATAGAGTCTATTGTATTCTTGAACAAGGAGTACATTTTGGTTGAATCAGTCGAAGAGTCACTTGCATCAACGGACTCAAGAAACGGGCTTCCCTTAGGAGAATTCACCAAGATATTGATGATCATTTTTCCATTTCTCGTCGTCCACTTATCCATCATAATGGAACAACAAAACTTGTTCCATTCTACTTTGTGCTCCTCCACGATTTTGTTCACCTCTGCCACCTTTTTTTTTAGATATGGCCCTCTAACTTCATAATAAGTTGGAGGCTTCATTCCTGGACCATATTGGCCTACGGCCTCAATAAAAGCAGCAAAAGTGTCAGTATAATTAACACAATTAAAAGGAAGACCTGCATCATACATCCACCGGGCAAACATTGTAACTGCACGATCCCTCAAAATCGCTTTGGCATCAATTTGAGGAACACTACTTTTTCCTCCCTTATCTCTAGATTTTTGCGGGAAGTAACAATCCATAGGACGTTTGGTCTTGCTGGTAGATCCACAACTAAATGACATTGGTGGAAGCATCCTTCCCCGCTTTTGTGATCTTGGTGGAAACGACGAAGCATCGTCACCTTCTTCTGTTTCATCATCATCATCGTCAAGATTATGAAGTTCTTGTTCATGAATCATTTGAGTCTTTAACTCTTTCTTTTTTTGAAGGTATGCTTTCAATTCTTCCTTCACATGCCCCGGAACTTTAGTACAAGCTGCAACATTTGGATCACCACCAATTAGATGCGATTTTTGACGATAGATTTCCCTATTTAAAATCTTATCACAAAAAAGACATCTAATTGCCATCTTGTTGGTCTCGTTAGCTCTTTCAGAGTAAGCCCGAGTCGGGTCTTTTCTATCTTCTTTTGGCGCCATTTAAAAGAACAACTACATATACATAAGAAAGACAATAAGTACTAAGATAACGGATATAATATTGGGCAGAAACAGGGCAAATTTTTGGGCAAAAAATAGACATAAAATGGGCAGAAACTCGGCAGAACTGGGCAGAATTTTTCTGAAAAAAATTCGCCAGCATTAGAAGAAGAAGAAGAATGAAATTAAAAAATGCAGAAACATATCTGGTAACAGGGCCGGTGAAAGTCGCTTGAGCCTTGAAGAAGAAAAATCGAAAGTTGCTGCTTGATTGAGCCTTGAAGAAAGTCGATGTTCTGACTTCTGAAGGTGAACCCTAGTTTTTCGAAGGTGATTTCGAAGAAGTAAAGAGTCCAAAATAAAATAGAATACCAAATTTTTAATTAAATAGGGTTGTTGGGTATTTTAATGAAATAGCGTACGCTTCTCTCGCTTCTCGCTTTTTACAAAGAAGCAGGCGCTTTATTCTACCAGAGTCGCTTCAACCAGTAGAAGCGCCCATCGACCCGCTCCGCTTCTCGTTTTAAGCGGGCGCTTTTTTTAACATTGTTCTTTACATACCCAAACAAAAAAATATAATAATGGGATTCAAATGGATGCTTCCAGCCTGCAATTCCCATGAATTTAGCACTTTATTAATTGTTATGTTTGGCACTCCATGAGTTAATTACATCATACAACTTTCAATACTATATTGTATCATATTTGAGTAAAAGAACACTTGAGCTTATCCCTCATTGTTCACACTACTAATATCGCTATCAGTTGCTAAATTTGGCATTTCCCAAATATGTAACACTCATTTGCCTACAACTAACATGTTAGTTTCAACTTTATTCTTTTTTGCGCGGTAACATAGTGTCCGAACCAACTTGCTCGCATACGTGCACATGCAAGTTGCTACAGCCTACAAGCACATATGTCGAGTGATCCTGCATACCATGGCTGAAGCAAATGACCGCACTAATAACTATAATTAGAATCTGATTCTGATGAAGATCCTCCTATTCGTGCTTCTTAAGATAATAATATCTCGCATTGCCTAAATTGCCTTTTGCAATACATCCTTCGACATGCACCAAGTGCCCAAATCCTGCCTTACAACAATTAAAGATTCCCAGCAGCAATAATCATTAAGCTTGAAGTACAAAAACCACCTGTGACACATTAGTCCATAGCACAAAACCAAAATAGACAATACAGCAGGCAGATGACATCCAGCATAATGTTCAAACTAGAAAATAGAAAAGGAAATGCTACAGTGACTTGTACGATATATCATATTATAATGAACAATTTAAGGGGCTGGTTTTAACATTGTATGTACAATGAACTGAAGAACTTTTTTCCTTTTTGGCCCAAGGTAAGAGACAATGGGGGATGAGATGAGAGTTCGTTCCAAAAAATCAAACTCCACAAATTTATTTCTATCCAAGATTTGATGCTTCTTCTGTCTACATCAACAATTTCATCTGTCCCCACCAGGAGCTATATAGTCATACAAAAGAGAACATCCATACACTACTGTCCAGTGTTCCCTAGAAGTCTCTCTACCGCAGCGTGCACATTCCCTGCAGTGGCAGTAAGTGCCCGGATATTTTCTTGAGTGTCAAAAAAACCCATTTCTTGTAACTGGGCTAACTGAGTGGCGTATAATTCCTCTGGGGGCACTACAATAACACATCAAGAGGAAAATGAGCATAGGTCAAGTCAGAGAGAGAGGGAAAGAGAGACAGACAGCGAGAGAGTAAAATAACCATTGGATCTGTTGGGGACACCCAATCCCCCCGTCCCAAGTCCACCGAACATGTTCATCAGCATTTCCATTCCCATGTTGTCAAATGCTGCAATTTATTAAAATCACCTAGCTGATATGAGTAAAACTAACCAATAATGCACACAAAATCGCATTGTATTTCTCCAACCTTAATTGTACATAGGATTTTAACAAACTCAAAAAAATAGGCTGAATATTGCTTCTATCAGCATAACAAATTGATATCCCTTTCAGTCAACAGGACAACCTGAATATCAGAGCTTCAGAGTCAAAAAAATTGATTTGAAACTTAAAATCACCCATCAATCTAATCACGAATCTCAAATCAGTGCTCATCCGTTTTAAATTCTGTTCTATTCATGTCCATTTTATTCCAGTACTAAATAATTTATCTTTTATGGAACATTATAGATTACCTACTTAAAATAAACATTAGAGATTCCCTCAAACTAGAGTATCCTTATTCGGAAAAATGAGTCTCTAACAACAAAAAGAGATTTCTAGCAAACACTTTAGCAGATATAAGTCTAACAACGCATCTATGGATTCTTTGCTTTGATTGTATGATGGTTTGGGCTAAATCCATATTAATTTCCAGATTTGCAGGTCTTTTTACTAATCCTTTCTTCCATATGGTTTTAGGTTTTCCTTGTCTTCTTTTAGCACCTTCAATCATCAGGTTGTCGCACATCAGTCTGACTAGTGCATATGGAGGTCTATTTAGGAGATGGAGAAAACGACCTCTCATCTTATCGTCTATTTAGGTGATATTTCTAATCTTATATGAGCGCATATGACCACACATCCACATCTTACATATGCATTTCTATAAAATTTGATGATATTTATCCTAACAGCTTCTCTACCCCTAGGGGTAGAGGTAAGGTTTGTATACACTCTACCCTCCCTTTTTTTGATAAGGTAAATTGTATTAATCAAAAGGGAGAGAACTCCCATATACAGGAAGTATACCAAAAAGTAGAGAATTTACATCAGAACATGATTGTCTATAAAAGACGCCCAATCTTCTATACAAGTAGGGGCTATATGAGTGCACCAAAAAGCGATCAAAGATAAAAGACTATTCTTAAGATGTGAAAAAGGAGACTCAATCCCCTCAAAAGCTCTCCTATTTCTCTCCCCCCCAAACTATCCACATGAGAGCTAACGGGGCGAACTTCCACGCCTTTTACTTTCTTCTTCTGCTTGTCATCACCCATTGAACACCAAAAAGATTCAAGATTGCCCTCCACAACGCCGAGGACACATGGCAATGCAACAAAAGATGGTCAACTTCTTCCCCTGAGCGTTTACACATATAGCACCAACTAACAAGTGTAATTCCCCTCTTTCGAAGATTTTCAGGAGTCAAGATCACTCCCCTCGCCGCTAGCCATGTAAAAAACCACACCTTCGTGGGCGCCTTAGGAATCCAGATCGAGGAGTATGGAAAAGTGGCCTCCTCTCTCACCAACATACTCTGGTAAAAGGACTTTATTGTGACCAAACCATCGTCACGCAAACCCCATCTCCAAGAATCACAAGATGGCCGGGGCCTGTCTTGCCCATATAGCAGTGTCAACAAATCTTGGAGCTCCGCAATCTCCCAATCTTGCATGTTCCTTCTAAATGAGAGGTCTCATACTACCTCCCCTCCATGTTCCTTACGAATCTGTTGGACCATCAATTCCTTCTGGTTTGAAACTCCTGACTCAGAGTATCCTCTCCACACCACCTATTATTCCAAAAGCTGATTCTCCTCCCATCTCCCACCCTGTAAGTGATGTTGCCACTGAATGCTTCCCAGTTCTTCATGATGCTCCTCCACATGCCACACCCGAAAGGTGTTGCGATTGCCTTGGTCCTCCGACGCCCTCCCGTGGAATCATACTTTTCTACTATGACCTCCCTCCATAGAGCATGCTCTTCTACCCGAATCTCCACAGCCACTTCCCCAATAAAGCTCTGTTGAATACCCTAAGATCTTTGGGCAAGTGACTGTCTGCCAATTCACTAGATGAAACTTTCTAGTTCCATCTGCCGCATCCCAAAGAAAATTTTTTTGAAGCCGCTCCAGTTTTTCTGTGATGCTCACCGGAGCTTGCAACAGGGACAAGTAATAGGTGGGCATACTCGATAAATTGCTTTTAATAAGCACTTCCTTGCCGCCTTTTGACAAATACCGTTTCTGCCAGCCTGCTAATCATTTTTCAACCCTTTCGATCGCTGGATTCCAAACCGTAGCATCCTTATGTGACGGGCCCAATGGGAGACCCAGGTAAGTAGTGGGAAGGGAGCTCACCTTACATCTGAGAACACAAGACAAAGCATCAATATTTGCAACCTCACCATCGGGAAAATCTCACAGTTGCTGAGGCTGATTTTGAGTCCTGATACTATCTGAAACCACTGCAGAACCTATTTCAGGTAGGTCAACTGATCCATATCGGCATCACAGAAAACCAAGGTGTCATCCACAAAAAGCAAATGAGAGACTCTTCGGGCACTGAGCACCCCGATCGGAGCTGAAAATCCTCTCAAGAAGCCTCCACCCGCACGATCAATCATTTTACTCAGAGCATCCATCACTAGAATGAATAGCATAGGGGATAGGGGGTCACCTTGCCTGAGACCCCTGGAGCTGCCAAAGAAACCACACGGGCTGCCATTAACCAAGACAGAGAATCTGACTGAGAAAATGCAGAACTTGATCCATCCACTCCATCTTGCCCCAAACCCCATCCGCATCATAATGAAATCCAGGAACTCCCAATTGACATGGTCGAAAGCCTTCTCAAGGTCCAACTTGCATAGTAAGTCGGGTTCTCTATTTTTCCTTCTGGAGTCTACAAGTTCATTTGCCACCAAAACAGCATCCAGGATTTGCCTACCTTCCACAAACGCATTCTGGGAGGACGAAACAGTCACGTCAAGAACCTTCTTAAGTCTGTTGGAAAGCACTTTGGAAATAATTTTGTAGATGCTCCCCACGAGACTAATAGGCCTGTAGTCTCTGATACAAGATGCATCTTCTTTCTTAGGCACAATAATAATAAAAGAAGCATTGATACTTCTCTCGAAAACACCATTCACATGGAAGTATTCAATGGCTTCCATCAACTCCCCCTTGATGGTGTCCCAACAGGGCTGGAAGAAGGCCAAGGAGAAACCATCAGGCCCGGAGGCCTTATCACCAGCACAACTCGACACAGCCTCGTGCACCTCCCCCTCCTCGAAAGCCCTTTCTAGCCACTCACTGTCTCCCTCCCCTATGTGGTTGAACTCTATTCCCCCCAAAGTCGGGCTCCAACTAACTTCCTCTTTGTATAAGTTCTCATAAAACCCCACTATCGCCCATTTTACCTCCTCCTCTCCCTCAATCCTCACCCCATCCTCAACTAAGGACTCTATGAAGTTTATCCTTCGATTTGCAACCGCCACCCTGTGGAAAAACTTGGTATTCGAATCCACTTCCTTCAACCAGAGCACCCTCGATTTTTGCCGCCAACAAGTCTCCTGAGTTATTGCTAACTCGACTATTTCCCTCTTAACCTCCCCCAATCTCGCTTTCTCGGACTCATCTAACTCCCTCGCCCCTTCCCTCTTTCTAATTCCCCCAATTCATGCATAAGCTCCCTCATTTTAACCTCTACCCTCCCAAAAACCTCCTTATTCCACCTAATAATATCTCCCTTAAGCAACGGGAATCTAATAGTGTTAAAGTCTCCCCCTAGAACCCATGGAATATCACATTCCCCCATCACAGTGGCCAGTTCCTCCCAGAAAGACACCTTGGACCCTTCTCCTACCAGTCCGTACACTCCCCCAAATCCCGACTCCAACCCACTCACTCTATCTTTGACAAGAGCTGCTAAAGAAAAAACTCCCATCTTAATCTCCTTTACCGCCAAGCTTCTATCACCCCACATTAGAAGAACACCCCCGGCACTTCCCACTACTGGGACCCAGTCATATTTTACCCAACTACCTCCCTAGACGCTCCTCACAATCACATCCACTTTGATGATGGCCCTTTTGTTTGGGTCATTCATCCCCCTCACATTCCATGAAAGAATCTTAACTTCCATAAGTAACAATATTCCCCTTTTTCCCACCCCCCTTACGGAGCTCCCATCCTCCTTGTCACACACCCGACCCCTTCTCTGGTACACCACTACATCCCCTAAATTATTTTGCTTAACACCTTGATCCAACTCCCTCCATGCACCATCATAAAGAGATTGTTGCTTAATCTCCTTCAACAGTTCTAACACCCTACCTTCCTTCCCTTCAAAAGAAACACCTAGAAACTTCCCAAAGTTTAATAGTTTATCCTTCATCCTGAAAGACATATCCCCTCCTCCAATCCGTGACGAAATTGGACAGGCGTCTTCTATATGTACCATTTCTACAAGACCATAGCATTGCTAGCAATAGGAACTTTAGGTGCTGAAAAGATCTCACCATTTCCTTGAGAGGCAACAACCTCTGAAATTAACACCCCGCTGCTATAGGAATGTCCAAAAACGCCAGTAGGGTAGCAGGAAGGAAGAGAGCATGGCAACCTCGGCGGCATATTAACTGGAGATATTGGTCCGGCACTAACATCAATTGGAGCATGCTCAACAATCTTCCCACAAGAAGAAGAAGCTTGAAGCGTAACCTCAGGTGAGGGGGCGATGGAGCTGGGTCCATCAGAGGCGGGAGGCCGTAGAATAACAGCACCATCTTTAGTCGGTGCTGCCCCTGAAGCAGCGACCATCGAATAGGGGCTCAGGTCACTAGAGCTCGGTGAAGAAATGCCACTGTGTGAAGCACCATTGGCAGAAGAAGGAGGAACGATTGTGACTGTTCCCATATGATTAGGAGCCTTATTAGGCACAGCTTGAAACAATATGGGCCCCTTAGGATCAATTCTAATAGAATTGGTAAAAGTTGTTGGGCCCATGTGAGGAGGCCCAGGCCTATACTTGCTGAAAACTTGCCCGGCCCTATGATAATTAGAAGAGGACCGGCCAATGATAATTAGAAGAGGACTGGCCCATTCTGCCTTTCCAGATCGCATCACTAACCCATTCACGTCTTTTCCTCCTGTTGAAATTTTGTCTTCCTCTCCCAACTTCAAATCCCCCATCTATTCTCGATCTAAAGTCTGATTCCGGCTTAGTCCGGTGATCCAGTGAGCCCTCCACTTCCCTTAGAGACTGATTTCCCCTCGCCCTTCTATTTGACCTTCCCTTTTTTTCCGCCACTATCACAGGCATAAAGATAGGGTGAAATTCACGGCTCAACCAAACCCTATAACTCAAGTAGCCATCCTCCACCACAGTGGAGACGGGGATTCTGCCCAGTTCCTAACAACCTCGGGAGAACCAACCCATTTGGAGAAAGACCCAATTAAACAAGATTCCAAGAAACCCTTACGCCTGAGAGTGTGCTCCTCGGACAGCGAGAAGTGCAGGTCCTGTCCTACGTCAAGCTTTCGGTGGCATCTTCCCCCAAGTTCTAGGGCTGGCCAAGAGGCAGTTTTGATGAAAGACATGTTTTCCAAATTTCTAGATTCTAGAAAGAAGTAGGAGCTTCTCTCTGTAGAGTCCGTCATAACTAAACCAAAAGCCTTGCTAGGGAGCTGACTGAAGAAGAGGAGGTGAGAGGAAGTGAAATCTGGCCCGAAAAAGCCACCTCCGTCGCCGGAAAATAGTAAAAGTGGTCGGAATCGGGAGGTTGGAGGATGCGTGGGGTCAGAACAGCCTTGCGAAGAGGCTGTCTGAATAAAAGAAGAAAAGATCTGGCCTGGAAAGGCCTAACGCGTCGGCACGTGGGTTAGAAGTCGTCGGAGCTCTGTCGCGCGTGGCGGCGCGTGGGGTGTCGGATTCTGGGGATTTTATCTGGGGAAGAGTCACGACGGGGTTGGCTCTCAGATGGTGGTAGTGAAATTCTAGGATTCATGGTTCTCAAGCGCCTCGGGGAGCGTGCCTGGGAGCATTTTTGTAATTAAAACTTACATTCTTTCCCTCTACCCTCCCTAGACCCCACTTGTGGGATTTTACTGGGTTTTTGTTATTGTTGGTGATTATATTTATCTTGTGGGTATACAAATGGCTTTAAGGTTCCAACATTCATTCCCATATAAGGTTATTGGTCTCACAGCCATGGCACAGAACATGTGTTTCACTTTGTTGGGCTTCCACATAGATCATAACTCTCTTAGCACTCCTCCACGTAACAATCCTCTTTTAATTTGTGTTGCATCGTCATCTATCACATCATTCTACTCACATATGATCCTAAATATTTGCATTGTCTACACTTATGCACCATTATATCATCCAATCTCATCTCACTGCTAGGGGTGGGCGTTTCGAAGAAATTCGGTTCGGTTTTCGATTTTGTAATAGTAGTAACCGAAAATCAGTTCGGTTTCGTTCGGTTTTTCTTATTTCGGTTCGGTTTTCAATTTGAACATTATCATATTGAGCTCCTTCATGTAATAATAGGACCGGCGAATTTGTTGTTTTTTCCCAAAACTTCGAAATTGTTGGAAATATTGTGTTTATAAAAAAATAGACTATAGTTTGCACACTATTATGGATCATAAAATTCAAACATAGTGTAAATTACAACTCTGTGAAATGCTTCCGGTATCTATCATATATGCTATGGAAGTTTTATACAGTGAGTCTTTAAGATTGGGAAGAGTATGGGCTTACTTAATTGGGTTGAGTCTTTGATAGATTGGACCTAATAGTATTAATATATTACCTATGGGCTTAGCCTATATATAATTTAAAGAACCTATATGCTAATAATTCGATTTTTCGGTTAACCGAACTAAATAACTTAATAACTGAAAATCGAAAACCGAACCGAAAAACTGAAATTTTAAAAATTTAGAACCGAAACCGAATCGAAATAAAAAAAAATACAGTTCATCTTATTTCTACTTATCATAAAACTAGAGCGCTTCTCCCAGTTCCAATTTTTAGTTGACTTACTCGCTAATTTAACTAATTAAAGATGTTAAAATCATCTACAAATAGCATGCATCATGGAACCTTTCTTCAGCTTAGCCTAAAATATTACATGCGGGTGAGTGTGTTTTGAATAGCGAGAGGCGACAAGAAGCGACAAGTACCCATTTCACTGAGGCGAGAAGCGAAGCACTCGCCTTTTTGCAATGAAGCGCCAATTAATACAAACAAATTAGAATATTAAATTTGCATATACAAATTACCATAACATAGTAGCAAATATTTCAGACTACACTGTTTAAAAGAGAAATTAATTGTGTAATTAAAGAGAGAAAAGAACAGTAAATTGTAATTATAGAGAGGAGTTAATATGCAATTACTTGTATACAAAAAACTGAAAAAAATAGAATAAAAGAGAAACAGAAGAAGAAAGAAGAGTAGAAAAGAGAGAAAACATAGGTGAAAGAAAAGAAAGAAAAGAACAATTATGCCGGAAACCAGTTGCTGCCGGAAAGAAGAAGAGCAAGAAGATTTATTGCCGGAAGAAGAAAAAGAAAAGAAAGAAAAAAGAAGAGAAAAAGACGCCGGAAAACATAGGGCTTACTGCCGGAAAAAGAAAAAGAAAGAAAGAAAGAAGAAAGAAGAAGAAAAATCAGTACCTAAAACTCGAAGAAGAGTTGTGGCTGTGCTAACGGCTGAAAGAGGAAGAAGTGGTTTGAAGAGAAGAAAACCCTAATGTTTTATTTAAGTCTCTTGTTATTTTTTTTAAGTTTAAAAAAGAGACGCTTCGGTCGACTCCACGCCTCGTTACCGCTTTTCAGAAAACGCTACGCCTCACATGAAAATAGCGTGAGGCGACGTGAAAGCTAAGGCGAGCACTATTTACAACACGGTGCGGATCCCTAGAGTAACCACTTGGGTACTGATTTGTATCTCGTCCCACTATTCACACTTACGCCACTCCTCTGTACATTTCATTTGTGCCATTTATACGTTTTATTTGAATTCAATTCTTTTAAATCCTCAAAGAACCATTTTTTTCTCATCCTATAAATTTCAAACAATATTCTTAACAAGAATATAAACTCTGTTGTAGATCTAACAGGCATAAATCCGAATGAGTTCTCTGCCATCCTTGTAAATTTTAGATTCCTTATGCAATAAAACAAAAACTAAGAAGTAGGTATCTCAGTTGCCTAAACAAATCTTGGCAAAATAATCATGAAACATATGGTTAAAAAAAAGGTTGTAGTATTCCTAGTAGGCCGGTTCTGCATCAAAATATTAGTCTTAAGCAATGCTTGGAAATAAGTGTAAGAAAATTTATTTGCTCCAGGATAACATTATTAATCAAGAGACCATTTCCCTCCCAGCCGAATTCACAACCTAAGGGTATATTGCTGTTATAAGGATATCAAATTGGGAGAAATAGAGAATAAAATTTCACCTGTTCTGCCAACATCTTGACCCTGTCCTCTGCAAGTGGGAAAAACACTTTGTCAGAAACGATAGACATAATGCAGAAAATTACTCCACTGATACAAATAACGCGAACAAAGATCTAGAGCCACTCACAAGTTTATCTTTTATACTTCCTAATTAGAAAGGTCTAGACTACTCTTTGGCAAGTGAAATATGCGAATATGTAAGGTGGTAATTCATTTTCTTTGGTGAGTGTATTACAAAAATGGTGAGTAATAATGAGAATCCAAGGAGATGCATATCATCATATCACATAAACCACGAAGTGTGAGATTCTCTGGCCAAGGAAGCTTCACACATATGTCCAGAGTCCAGACTTACTGGTTTGTTTGCTGCCGACCAAGTTGAGACGATAGCCCTTGCTGCAAAGTCATAACTTGCTGAAAGGAAGACGAATCATAGTCAAATAAATGTCAGAACAGTGATTTTTTTTTTTAAAAAAAAAAAGAAGGAAAATACATCCAAAGAGTTACGCACTCATCAAGCTTTATGTCCAGACACATATCAAAAGACTTACTTTCTGCACCCTTGGTGCTCCAAATAGACAGGACAACTTTTAAATTATAAGGATGGAAAACATTCAATCCAGAATCTCTTACATTGTGCCCAGGAAACATGTTTGATGAATCTGTGACACTTAACCAATAATATGAGAACTAACTTAGGTCATGTTCATGAGAAAGTAATTAGATATAGTAATATTTTACTCCATTTAATGAAATGAAGATGTCAAACAGTTTCAATAATAATAAATCTGAAGTACAGTTTCTATATTGAAACAATAAAATATAATTCCTATCATATCATACATGACACAAAAATCTGTGAAGTTTACTTATGGTAAATGAGCATTGTCAGAGCATATTTTATTTAGTAAGAAAGTGAATCCAAGTGAGTATAATTACAAGGGTGGAAGGTAACATTGGGTGGAAGGTAGATCAAGAATTGTCCAATACAAGAAAAGAGTTATATTTGTTTGAGTTTTTCCTGTTGCTCTTTTCCCCTCTATTTTCCATAGTAAAACTTTTTTTTATTCTTTTTCCTTCTAGATGCCCAAAGTTAAGATTTAGTGCCTTTCAATATGAAAGCTTGATGAGCATGGTTACACTAAGGCTACATCTACATTTTTGAAACATAGAGAGGTATTTATATTGATAAGCATGTGACCCTTGAAACAATCTGATTCAAGTTCTCCCCAGATCGATCTACAAAAGCTCAAGGCAAATATATAGGCTTCCAGAGAAGCAATCTTGTATTTTTATTTCCTTTTTGCACTATCTTGTGTTGCAGCAATTCTACTAAGACTATTTCTACTGGTACTTTGACCTTTTTTAAATAAGGAAATAGATATGCACCAGCAGTGAATCAAACCGGGTCTCCACCGTATAGTACTTTTGTCCTTTTTGAGTTACAACATAATTTTTACCTTTACATATCAAAAAAAGAATATGATGTCATTTTCTATATTTGCTACAACTCATGCACCACGTACACACTCCAAAGTCCAAACAAGCACGACATAAAGACATCAATTACCTGCATTGTCTCAGGGGACGTCAACTGACGAATAAATTCAGGGTTTTGCATCATTTCTCTGAGATGGGGGTTGGAATCAAGCATGCTTCTTAGCTGCGGGTTGAGCCCAGAAATCTAGCCACCAAGATGCTCAAGAAATGAGAAGCTTGAAAAGAAATTTTCCACAACAAACGAAAACAAAGAACCAAGAAAGAAGAAATAAATTAGTTCGAAAGAATAAATAAATACCTGGTTCATGTACTGAGGATTTGAGAGGAGAGACTGCATCATCTGTGAGATGGCTGGATTCTGCATTAACTGATTTAGAGAAGAGGCATCAGGCATGCCACCTAGCATTCGCTGCAAATCTGGCAAAGCGCCCAAGCCACCAAGAGGGGTTGCCCTGGTATCCGCAGCAGCATTTGACCTAGCAGTGGTATTCGTTTGGGCACCTCCAGCTGCAAAAATAGTTGAAGAAGATACCCTGCTTATCAGAAATAATTGAAGAAGAAAATAACAATAAACATAAAGCAAGGTTACAAATGTTCAATCAATACATTGCGAGGAAGTCCACTGCATAAATAGGACCGCAGCTTCTGATTAGCCAAAGGCCCCTAATAATACTACATAACATGATTCTCCAAATTAAAAATAAAATTATTTTTACTAACTGAGAAGATTATGCTATCTTTGAAATACTTACTAGAAAAGAACGTCTGCAGAAAACAAGTGTGGAAATGTACAAGCTCTAAGCACAAATTGCACAAGTATGACTTCATAGCACCCTCAGTAGAGAAGATGCATGAAAGATCTCCAGAAGAACAAAAAAAGAGAGATAAAAGTTGCTTTTTTAATAAGCAAAGAACCCTGAGTCAACAGAATAGGAGATGAAAAGGTTTAAACTAGCAGCTAAAACAGTTAGAGAACACGAAATTGGTCGAAGCTTACTGCCAGCTGATGCCCAAGGATTCGGAAGTGGATTAGTATTAGGAGCGGGGGGATTAGCAGTTGTCTCAGAACCAGTAACTGGAGGACTAGTTGCCTGATTTCTGCCTTGCCCACCTTGGGCTCCCAAAAGAGCTGCAAACGGATTTGCCCCTGAATCATTTCTTGTATCTCCAGCCATGGTTGTTGCATTCAGAAATGGCTCTTGAACATTTTCATACATGCGCCTTAGCATGTTAAATCCCTCAGGAGAGGATTCAATGTTGCTCATTGCCCTGTCAGTATTGCGCATCATCTCACGCATAATTTCAGGGTTTCGTGCAGCCTCCATTGTCTGGCGAAGAGTAGAAGGGTCACTGAGTATGTGAGCGAGCTCGGGATTACGATCCATGATCTCTCGCATTTGAGGATTGTTCATGATCAAGTTTCGGATGATTTCTGGGTTATTCATCAGATTCTGAACAAGAGGCATATTCATCATATCTCTCATCATGTCGGGGTTTTGAGTCAGCTGCTGTTGGACCTGCTCAAAATCTGGAAGACCAGCTCCAAACGGACCACCACCACTTCCAAGTCCGGGAAAGAGTGGAGCTCCACCTACTCCCCCAAATGGCCCCCCTACATTTGGCGGGGCATCCCCTGGTATATTCTGATTAGTATTTGGATTTCCAGCATTGGTTGCAGTAGCGGAAGCAGCTGGGGAAAAACCTCGAACCAGATGAACTGTGTGATCTGCCTCCAGACCTGTTTGCCACAAAAATAAAATAAGATTACTAAGATTATCAATCTGACAGCCTGATAACATGCAATAAGCAAGCAGATAAAAGAGAGTTTGGCCCCGCATCCTTATGGCATTTTATACTAAAACTCAATACTGAATGCAATGCGGTGATAACTAACCCATCGTGAAATGGATCAACTTGATTGGCATCAAAGTAGCATCATGTTGCAGAAAAGAATCAGAAGCTAATTACATTTTTTTTTT
>ML302238.1:0-54059 GCA_005239505.1 Nicotiana paniculata | reverse complement strand
GTGATTGCTCGAGGACGAGCAAATGTTTAAGTGTGGGGTATTGATGCGAGGCTAGAATTCATAATTTTACATGTTATATGCCCTTCATTTTATGTGCGTTAATGATAAAAATACACTTTTTATGTGCATACTAGAGTTTATTTCATGTGTAGGTGAATTGGAGATGGAAACCGAGCTAAATGGATGAAAATACATCGAAAATACGCTCAAGAGGCGAGGAGGAGTGCACCGGGCTATAGCCGGGCGCCAGATCCCAAACGCCTGACCCTGCCTGGCGTTAGCCACGCGTTAGAGTCCAAACACCAGCCTTAGCCTGTCGTTAGGGCCCAAACACCAGGTCACAAGTTCAGTCAATTCCGAGTTTTGACGAGTTTAAGTGTTTCCCGGTTGGAATAGAAGTCTCCTACACGTTTAGGGTTCGTCCTAAACATATAAATAGACCCCGTAAACACAACTGGAAGGGGGGGGGGGAAGACATACGAAGGATTCGAAGAGAGAAAACCATTGAAGTGACAAAACATTGATTTTTACATCTTTTATTCATTACTTTGTAGTTTAATTATGAAATTTCTCTTGGGTGTGATTCTTATGAACATGAGTAGCTAAATTCTTAATCTAGGGTCTTGGTAGAACCCGTTGGGGATGAATTTGTTGTGATACTAATATATTTTTGTTGATTAANTTCCTATTTATTATGTATCTACTTGAGAGAGAGTGCATATTTAGGTAGTTGTTTGAACAACACCACTCCCAGAGTATAGACGAAAGTCATAACCGAGGGTTTAGAGGTTGGATTAGAGATAACGATACCTCGGGTGCAATCTAAGGTGAACTGTATTGCAATCTAGCTAGCGTAACTAGAGAGAGTGCGTCTAGTAAATTATCATAATGACTCGAGAGAGATTTATGGTAGATAGAGTGTTCATGATTGATAGAGACGACTAATTAAACTATAAGAAATATCCGAGAAAGAATTCACCAACGGGGGAAACCAAACCTTAGACATTTATTATCATTGTTTACATCATATTGTTAGTTAATTGCTAGTTTATTATTTTGTCAGTAGAATTAGTAAAATATTACAAATTTATATTCAAAAGTCTTGAGAGAATTGATTCAGTAAAAGTTTCGTATTCTGACTGCTTAATTGATACGTAAATTCCTTGTGGGATCGACTCTGGGCGTAATACCCCGGATTATATTTGCAATGCCCGTTTAGTCTTTTATTATACATAGTTGAGCGTGATCAACATTACAAACGTACTCCAACTTCCGAAATCGGAATCCGACCCTGATATAAAAAATTCGACTCCCGGTCAAACTTCTGAAAAACCTTCCATTTTTCTAACTTCCGCCAAATGACCCCGAAATGACCTACAGACCTTCAAATCCAATTCTGGATGCGCTCCCAATGCCAGAATCACCATATAGAGCTATTCCCAGACTCAAAATCCAATCAGACGTCGATAACCTTGAAATTTACCCCATCAAACTTGTGAAATTCTTCCAAATTGCCAATTTCGACAATAGGCGTCGAACGCTCCCGAGTCATCATACTCCCAAATCCAAAATCATCATATGAACCTGTTGGAACCTTCAAATTCCGATTCCGAGGTTGTTTACTCAAAAATCACACTCTAGTCAATTCCTCCAACTTAAGGCTTCCGAAATTAGGGTTCTCCTTCCAAATCAACTTCGATCTTCCCGAAATTCAATTCCGACCACACGTACAAGTCATAATACTTGAAGTGAAGCTTCCCAAGGCGTTATACCATCGAATGAAGTGCTAGAGCTCAAGACAACCGTTCGGGTCGTTACATTCTCTCCCACTTAAACATACGTTCGTCCTCGAACGTGCTAAGAACTGCGCTGGAGTTGTCTGAAATCATTGTTTAACACCCCGTGCACCTACCTGTGCTCCCACAATCCAGTTGAACACATCAGCTTAAGTAAACCTTCCATTCCTCCTCTTTATTTAGTCAAATAAGCCTTGAAGCCAAATTCCAACACCGGAAATCCTGTACCAGGTATGTTCTAACATACAACCATTGTACACATCACCACATAATGTACCAATACATGATTGTATACTTGTTCTGAATCCACACCATGCACTGCATAATTCACCTGACCATAATAACACCCTTATCAGTAATAACAACAATTTCACGAATCTGATAACCACAACACACCCCATGACACATATAAGTCATGTTCCAACTCTTGCATTACTGCCACAACGGAAGAGAAGTGTAGAAATTCATGACCAACTGCCGAGTCAACAAATCATTGAGTCTCTCCTCCTGATAAGGACCATTACTTCATTATGAACCAAATAACAATATTTGCTCTCAAATATGAAACATATAAATCCGATCGCATTGATCCCAGGTCAAATAATCTCGTCTCACCCAGTACAAGCTGCTTAGGCAATAAGCCACCTCAAGCACTGCCAAAGGTCTCATATAGTTCCACAATGTGCCCACAATCTACAAGCTCGAATGTGATATATAAGGAAACGAACTCTGGGAAGAACCACTCAACCCAGATAACTAATTTAAGCAACCGAAAAGATATTATGAACCTTTCTCAGAAAATGAGAAGAAAAACACCCAATAATAGATAGGGGAAACGGTACTCAATATCACACTGTTGCGACGTGCAACTCGATCTAACCATAGTACACGTGGCGGCGTGCCACCCGATTCAAACAACATACCCGTGACGGCGTGCCACCTGATTCACACATAATAATCTATAAGAAAAAACTCACCGAGCTAAAATGCTCATAACTACGAAATACCTGAATATCGACCACAAGCACTCAAAGTGCATAATACAAATCCTGGGGAGACGGATAGCGCCATATGGTACGAAACTCAAGCACAAATACGGTGCGATAAATGACTTGCATCTCGAGAGCCATCCCGCTCTCACAACACCACAAGTTACACGGGGGTATCAATACGAGTAAGAATAATCAAACCACCTCACAACCCACCTCGCATAATATAGATTCCACCAAATAGTTAACGACACAAATAACATCCAGGGCCCGAAGATTCCTCCGTAAATAGCGCTTAGCTAAAATGAATCCATCCAGTCTTATATAGAGCCCACATTAACACTTAGATCCACTCACAGACCTCAAGCTCATTCTGACCATACCACACAAGGCTAATAACCTTTCAAGGGTCCACACTAACCCTTTCTCCCATGGTACACAAGAACAACCGTCAATCCAGCACAAACATCCACAGTCCACAACCCAATGAATAGATCGCCTTCTAGGCCTAAACCCTCACATTAATGATATTACCATAATCTCCATACTTGGTCTTAAATTTTTAATCATTTAAGTGACTATATGTCACACCTATACAATCTTCCCATGGGGTACACTCCCACGACCTTCCGGACCAGGTAACAAGTATGCACATCCATACCACCGAACACACTAATGCTGTAAAGAAAATCAAGAATCCGTAATTAGTACGCAAGTCCTCTTACACAGGTCACCGATCTCAAGTGACGCTAAAGACAATACCAACTTATTCTAACCATCTCAATCCTTTCTTGCTCACCCGAGCTCGTGATATTCTTGTCAACACCAAACCTTCTTGATCCTCGACTTCCAATTCTCATGCTACCCACTGCACCTAATCATGCCAATACGCAAGAGTACAAGAATTCATCATTACTCCTGAACCACTAATAGGGTACACCCATTCTAATAATTCCTCTATGAATCCGAAGTTTTTTTCTCCTATTCCACCAATGCTACATCGCAGACCGAAGGCAACATATAACACTCCAAACCCTTTTCATAATCTACTGCAAAAGCTCGATACTCAACCATACTACGGACTCGAAATCCGTAGGCACCGCACTTTAACTTTTGAATCAACTAGGACCATTGTTGAGAGTCACCCGCTCTGACTCAGTCGCAAGTACAATAAACTCCAAGGCCCTGCTAGCACATGAATACCCTCTCAAAGAGACACCTGACCGAATCACCTTTCTTGTAAATCACCTCTACACAAAGCACAAATCTTGAGTCCTCCCAGAGCCTGAACATAAATTTATAAAGCCAACTATAGCCCACATTCCCCAAATCCTTTGCTCAATTGCCACTGGTGTTTTCTTCCCCTGGCCGTAATAACCCATCAATATGTCGATAAGTTGAAACCTCGCAAGTAGATAACCACACAATCCAATCGTAGGTGGTGGGGCTCTCCAACTTAGCTTGAAGCTACCGCATAACTCTGGAACCTATCAATATTCCTTATCCCCTCATTGACATGATCTTGCACAATAAACCAGCCGAATTTTCTCGAAACCTTTCTGTTAAACACGTCATGATCACTTTGAATCACTAGCCACGTGGACATATTCGAGCTTTTCCTAGATAGTTAGTAGAATCCTTCGTAGAAGCTTCGTCTACACCACAATATCGCTAACCCGCTCATAAGAGATAAGCCACCTGTGAAGATTACATGCCAACATCTTCCAACGATGCTGCACTGAGTACTTTTACTATGAAATCCTTAAACCATCCTGTGCCCGTGCTCATTCCCCAGTTGTACAAGTCCTCTCACTCTTCATGGACATCAAATAAAGGTGAGACATTACATTCCAACCCAAGGTCATGTGGTATCCTTATTCATATCAAGCAACTCATTTTCGTCGTATACAACCTTCCTCCGCATAGAAGCAAATATTCCACAATAACGCCTGTAGACCTAGTCACCGTCCACCACGAATCCCAAACACTCTAACTTTCCTCAAGGCGTGCACTATCCTACCACAGAACCCATATACCACTCTGCCACTCTCCCACTTTGGTAAAACCCTCTCCTTTAAGCGATCACTCGACTTCTGCTTCTTACATCCGACCTTCTAGAAATTTAACTACCGCAAGACACCTCCCACATGTCCTTCCTCATCCTTCGCTGCCCAATTGTTTCCATAATTCTAAATCTATCTCTGTAATGCCCGAATAAATGAGTTGCTACCAACTCTAAACCTCTTAGAAGATCATCTTCCTCGAGCCATCAATAATAGGAACACCAAGTCGAACTTGAATCACTGCATGCATACCGTGATTTCTGATAACTGCCTCCCCAACACCATTGTGTGACATCCCGATGCGCAGGCGAATTGAAGAAAACTATAACACCGGCGAACTTAGCACACTTATCCAGCACAACGACACTACATCACAAATGGGAACTCCACCATTCTAAAAATACCTAGTCTCATCACTCCATCAACCCAAATCTGAACATTCCTAGTCCAATTGCCTTTCTCCCGTTGGAAATAAAATACCGAATCTCTGAATCATGTACTGAGTAAACCTTCTTCCAAGTCATTCACTGCTTCGAAACATAATCAAGCACCCTACCATTACACATACACTGCACGACAGCAACACACGAATTCGTCATCACAATCAATGCCAACTTCCAATACCTTGGGTAGTACTGATACTGAGCTGAAACGGCAGAGCGGCCTTCCACAAGGCGACGACAATAGCCCAATCAAATACGTAGGTAGAAGCATCCTGCACAACATACATAGTACCATGACAATTTCCTAATTCCCAAACTATAACAAGTGCTTCACGTCGCATAAGATTGAATAGGAAAGAAATAAAGGCACAAGCCTAAAAAGAATCAGCTCGCACAATGATGAATCAAGAAGGGAAGTTCTCCTAACATTCATGTAGCCTCTCGAATATAAGTGCAAACGTCTTCGTACCGATCCGCAAGACACTACTAGACTCGCTCATGACTCGTGAGACCTAAGTTAACATAGTGCTCTGATACCATGTTGTCACGACCCAAAAATCCATTAAGGTCGTGATGGAGCTGGACACCACTGTCAGGCAAGCCAACAATAAATACTTAATTTTATTCTCATTTTAGTATTTTTGGAAATCATATTTCCTTCAATTAAATAGAAATAGAGGAAAAAGTACAAAGTAAATAATGATATTTTTAATAATTTTAAATACAGAATAACCCATAATCATCCCAAAACCCGGTGTCACAACTGCATAAGCATCAACTAAGAATATGAAATAAAATACAGGATATTTCCAGAATACAAGTTGGATAGGAGAAATACAAATACTCTGAAGGAGACTCTGCTGGCTGCGGGCCGAAATACGAAGTGCAGCTCACCTAAGTCTCTGCACGCATACACGTCTCTTCTCTCACAAGGCTGCTAAACATACATGCACCTGCACAAAAATATGCAGCAAGTGTAGTATGAGTACGTAAGCAACGTGTACCCAGTAAGTATCTAGCCCAACCCTAGAGAAGTAGTGACGAGGGGTCGACATCGACACTCACTACTGGTCCAACAACATAAGGTATAGTAAAGAAATAAGTAAGATGAGGCATAGTATATAAATGAAATAAATAAGTATAATTCACATGGTACAAAACCCCTCTTCATGAGGAACTCAATCTCTTCATTGAAATTTTCCCTCCTTACCCGGAGCATATATAGATATAGTTAAACTCATCAAGTGGCATACCATAATCAAAATCCGGAACCTACAGATACACTGGCTTCTTGCCAAGTTTTACGCATGATTTCATGGGAATATGATATAGGAAATGCCGAGGCATACGACCCTACCCAACATAATAATAAAACCGTGCACTACTGAGGGTCGAACGACCCGAACCATATGATAAATCGATTAACCTACCGAGGCAAACATCCCGCTCCATAAGAGTATGGTACATAAATCCTGCCAAGGTGAACGACCCAATCCCATTAGAATAAGAAGCTTTTATGGGTCCTTGACCCCACTCACGAATAAACGTGAGTTGAAATTTCTTTAATGAAAATCTTTCAATGATATATATGCATATATATTGGAGACATGCCGTGAGAGGAGGAATAATATCTGATGGCTAATCATGAACCCGTGAAGTCTCTTCACTAACAAGTCTAGTCTCGAATAGAATGTAAAATAGGGAAATAACAAGCGAGAGACTACAAAAACAGTATACTATAGCATGATGTGAACGTAAGTCTACCCGGACAATAGCATGAATGTAGCTACGTACGGGCTCTCGTCACCTCGCGCATACGTAGCCCCTACAACAAGAAGCACACATCAAATATATCACCTAGGGTAATTTTCTCCTCACAGAGTTAGACAGGAGACTTACCTCGTCTCAAAGATCACTTTCCAATCCAAAATTGTGCCTTCAATCCTCAACTCAGAGCTAAACCCGAAGCTAGTCAAATGATATAGAAAATAGTCAATACATGCTCAAGAGTTCATATCCTAACACTTAAGGTGATTTTCTAACCCATTTTGAAGAATCCATAAAATTCACCCCCGGGCCCACATGCCTGGATTTCGGAAATTTCGAAGATAAACTTTACCAATAACACCTTGAACTCAAATATATAATTTGTTCCAAATCCCTTGTCCAATATCGTGGTCAAAATTCAAAAATACAAATTTCTAGGTTTTATACCAAAACCCCNTATATATATATATATATATATATATATATATATATATATATATATATATATATATATATATATATATATATATATATATATATATATATATATATAATCTAAGTATTTAGCTTGCAATACGTGGGAGTCACTTACCTTGACATGGATGATGAAGATGGAGCTCCAAAATCGCTCCTAGGTCGGCTCCGATGGAGGAAATGAGATGAAATGAGCCAAACCCATTCTTCCAAACTTATACACTGCCCAGGTGATCCTTCTTCGCGTTCGCGAGCCCCCCATCGCGTTAACAAAATTCTCAAAAGCTATTTCCAAATTCTTCGCAGAAAACCTCTAGTATAATGACCATAACTTTGTACACAAATTCAAATGCTAAATGGTTTACCTTTATAAAAACTAGACATAAAGGGCTACAACTTTCATTTTTGGATGATCTCCAAATTCTTTATAGATTGTGAGATATGAGCCTCCGAAGTCAGACCTGCGTAACCGAGATTTTCTTCTTCGCAAATGCGAGGATCTCTTCGCGAACGGGAAGAACAATGTCCCTGAAGCCAAATCCTTTTTTGCGAACGCGAGAGGATCCTCGCGAATGCAAAGAACAACACCAGACACCAGCATCAACTATTGCAAAACAACCCGAAATGATCTGAAACCACCCCGAAACACACCTGAGACCCTCAGGGCCCCGTCCAATCATACAAACCAATCCCATAAAATAACACAGACCTGCTCGAGGCCTCAAAACACATCAAACAACATTGAAATCATGAATCACACCCCAATTCAAGCTTAATGAACTTTAGAACTTCAAACTTCTACATTCGACGTCGAAACCTATCAAATCATGTCTGATTTATCTTAAATTTTTCACACAAGTCACATTCGACATTACGGACCTACTACAACTTCCGGAATCGGAATCCAACCCCAATATCAAATAGTCCACTCCTGGTCAAACTTCTCAAAAACCTTCCATTTTTCTAACTTCCGCCAAATGACCCCCGAAATGACCTATGGGCCTCCAAATCCAATTCTGAACGCGCTCCCAATGCCAGAATCACCATACGGAGAAATTCCCAGACTCGGAATCCCAATTGGACATCGATAATCTTGAAATGTACCTCATCCCAAACTTATGAAATTCTTCCAAATTGCCAATTTTCACAATAGGCGCCGAAACGCTCCCGGGTCATTCAAAACCCGATCCGGACATACACCCAAATCTAAAATCATCATACGAACCTGCTGGAACCTTCAAAATCCGATTCTGAGGTCGTTTACTCAAAAATCACACTCTAGTCAATTCCTCCAACTTAAGGCTTTCGAAGTTAGAGTTCTCCTTCCAAATCAACTCCAGTCTTCCCGAAATTTAATTCCGACCACACATACAAGTCATAATATCTGAAGTGAAGCTGCCCAATGCCTTATACCGCCGAACACCGCAATAGAACTCAAGACGACGGGTCGGGTCATTACAACACGTCCTTTAAAAAAAATTATTCTTCCTAATTACAACAAATACGTAATTTTGTGGGAGAATTGGAGATTCCTACTTGGAGAGCTTTCTTTATTTCTTATTTACATTAGGAATTTTAAGAACTCTTTTTTACCTTTATATTGTGTAAGGAACTTCATATAAATTTCGTTCATTCTTGGAAAATGATTTGTTTTTATTTACTGATAGGATATTTTTTTATAAATACTAATATTTTTCCTTCAAATAAAATATCATGATTCTTTCTTGAATAGGTATTTTTTCCTTTCATGATAGGATATTGGAAAGATCTTTGATATCTTTTATTTATTTGTTTAGGAACTTACAAATGTAAAATTCACGTGCTTTCTAACTAGAGATTGGATTGGTCGGGATTTGAGTCAAATTATTTCTAGCAGTAACAATATAATTTTCTTTTGAATATTTTTATAGTAAAGAATTAATATTTTATTAAATATGACTTTTGTAATAATTGATATAGGATATCGTGCAACACAAAAAGAAATGCCATCAGAAGCTATGAATGATTAAATGCCCTTTGTATTTTTGTTTTATTAGTTACTAATGTATCTTGAGACAATATAATTTTCATGTATCTGAATTGTTAAGGCTTAATTAAATCAAATAAAATTCTTGAATCAGAAAAATAATATTATGTATTGTTGTATTCCTAAGTGTCACGACCCAAATTTTCCTCCGCTGAGTATCGTGATGGCACCTAGTCCTACGGACTAGGTAAGCCTAACATTTCCACTGAACAACAACAATAATAAAGAATTATAACCGTCTCGATATAGAAATCTTGACAGAGTTTACAATTTTCCAAAACACGGTATATACAAATCATAAGCTCTACTACATCTTTCAACCGAACCTAAATACAACTGTCTACAAATAATAATTACAGTTGACATAAACAAGAATGTGACTCCGAAGCCTGCGAACGCAGCAACAGGTTACCTTGAGTCTCCTCAGCAACGATCCGTGCAGCTACTAACAACAATTACCAGGATTTGCACACCAAAAATGTGCAAAAGTGTAGTATGAGCAGACCATAGTGGTGCCCAGTAAGTATCAAGGCTAACCTCGGTGAAGTAGTGACGAGGACTAGTCAAGACACCACTGGTCTAATAAGTAAAAAGCCATAAATGTACAAATGAAACATAATATCTACCTAAAGATTTTTCGATATAATTAATGGTACGATCGAATAATACAGAAGAAAAATTCAACAATTACGATCAACGGACAACATAATAGAAATACGCAAAGAGAATGGAAAGAATGCAAGCCAAATGTCGGGAACCGCAACCCAATAAAACACTAGCAACTCAGCACTACATCAATTTATTCACGTCAGGCCTTAGCCAATAAACTCAATAAAACTGGTCAAACCTTCGAGTGAAAACCTTTAAATCATGAGTTTATTTTGAAAGCTTTAAAGATATAATCATTTCGGAATAGAGAAATTTCTTCTTTGAAACATATTTTCTCTGAATGTATATTTATATATTTTTATAAAGAGAAATCATTAAAACATAGTCTCTTCAAAATACGTGGTGTTCAAATATACTTTCCCAAATACTGCTCTTTCAAATATCATCAAAATACGTGGTGTTCAAATATATTTTCTCAAATACTGCTCTTTCAAATATCATTTTTTTGCAAGACAAATACTTTTCAAATATACTTTCCAAATAGAAGTCCTTCAGACATAACTTTTCCTGGAGATAATGTTTTTTAGCTATACAAATCTCCTCAATGATAAAACCACTGGAACTCAGTCCGCAACTCAGAACTTGTCATGCAATGCAGTACATGGGGAAAGCTCCAGGAATCTCGTCCGTAGTCCCAATTTAAATATGCGATGCAGTATAGGGGAAAGCTCCTGAATCTCCGTCCGTAGTTCCAATTTAAATATGCAATGCAGTACAGGGGAAAGCTCCCGGATCTCCGTCCGTAGTCCCAATTTGAATATGCAATGCAGTACAGGGGGAAAGCTCCCAGATCTCGGTCTGTAGTCCCAATTTAAATATGTAATGCAATACAGGGGGAAAGCTCCCGGATTTCGGTCCGTAGTCCCAATTTAAATACGCAATGCAGCCACTGAGGAAAACAACCAGAATGCGACAGAAACAACATACATTACCACAACAGGCGCAAAAACAAACAAGACCGAATGCAAAGTGCGCTGAGCAAATCAATACAAAGACTTAAATCACAAAAGTGGTAAAAACTCACTCAGCAAGGAAATCAGCTATAACCAATCTCACTTAGACAATTGGCTTCACCGAATAAACTCAGCTTGAAAAAATACTCAGTAAATAGGCAGCATCAAAGAAATACCATCATTTAAATCACAATGTACGACTCACGGGCATGCTTCATCAACATATAGATATTCCAATTACTTGTTAGACAATTATAGGGCGAGATTATACTAGTTTTAGTCACATAGGCAGCATATGAAGAAAGATATAGTATAACAGTAGGAAAAGCAAAGTCTTCACTTAAGTCAATTAAGATCATATAAGAAACAAGAAATGCTAGGCAAGTACTTCTAATTTGAGCAGGAAGAGATGAAACTAGAAATCGGGAATTCAGATATAACAATTTCAATTCATACACGGGGAACATAGGGACCAAAAATCCTAAAAGGGAAATCTATTTGCAAATAAGTACGACTACGCACTCGTCACCTCGCGTACGTGGGCTACACTCAACATAGCAGGCTCAATCATAAAGGGAAGTTCCCCCACACAAGGTTAGGCAAGATACTTACCTCAAAGACGACAATCCGGTACTCAAAAATAGATTTCTCGGGCGGAAAGGTCTACGGACGGCTCAAAATCAACTAAAACACTTCAAAATACATATAAAACGTATAAGGAACTATTCCGAATAATGAATTCTCAATCTTTACAATATTATAAAAATCGACCCAAAAGTCGATCCCCGGGCCCGCACTTCGGAACCCGACAAATTTTACAAACTTCGATTACCCATTTCTATACGAGTTCACCCATACTAAATTTATCCAATTCCGATAACATTTGGTCATTCAAATCATGAATTTTCATTTTTGAAGTTTTCTTTCAAAACCACAATCCCTTTAATCCAAAACACAAATTAAATGATAAATACAAGAACTAATTCACAAAATACAATTAATTATAGTGGAAGAACACTTACCCATTCAATTTGTGTGAAAAACTCTCAAAGAGTCGCCCAAAACCGAGTTCTAGAAGTCAAAATATGTTTAAAATGGTGAAACCCCGATTTTGCAAACTTATATTCTGCCCAGGTGCTTTGTGAATCGCGATCGCGGGAATCGAGATGCGATCACGTAGAAGGAAATGGCTGCATTTGTAATATGTGCTCCGCGATCGCGGAGAATCTTATGCGATCGCGTGTAAGGGGCAGGCTGGCTTCTGCGATCGCGGATGGAGTTATGCGAACGCGGTGAATAAATTTTAGGCGATCAGTAGGGACACATCGTGATCACGAAAGAATCACTGCGATCACGATCAAGAAAATGGGCAGGGCAAACAGGACACTACGCGATCACGGCTTGGGCTACACGATCGCGAAAGAGGGCAACAAACACCAGAAACAACAGTTTAAAAATGGAAGAAAATGGCCCGAAACCCATCTGAAATGCACCCGAGGCCCCCGGCACTCAAAATCAAATATACACACAACTTCAAAAATATCCTACGGACTTATTCGAGTAATCAAAACACCAAAACAACATCATAAAAATCGGATTAAACCTCCAAATCCATAAAAATTTTCAAAACTTCTTAAATTTCAAATTTTGCATTTAAGGTCTGAATCACGTCAAACTAAGTCCGTTTCCTACCAAATTTCATAGATAACACATATAAGTCATATCGAACCTGTAAGGGGCTCTGGAACCATGATACGGGCCCGATATCACAGGTTTCACTTCAAATTTCATTTTCAAAAACCTTTATATTTTTCAGAAAATAATTTTCTTTAAAAATTCATTTCTCGGACTTGGGACCTCGGAATTCAATTCCGGGAATACGCCCAAGTCCATATTTTCCTACGGACCCTCCGGGACCGTCAAATCACGGGTCCGGGTCCGCTTAGAAAACTCAGCTGCTTCTACAATTTCTGTATCCGGTGTCTGATCTCGCAATTATGAGATAAGTGTTCGTATTTTCAAGCATTCCCCAATCCTGACAGGATCGCATTTGTGAAGAGTACCTGGGTCAACATATGATCGCATTTGCGATTAAGAGATCGCAATTAAGGGAGGCCAGAGTTCGCATTTGCGAATAATACTTCGCATTTGCAAAGTGGAGCTGGGGCGGGTTTGGTCGCAAATGCGGATGATCAATGTTCGCATTTGCGAACAAGTCATCGCAAATGCGATGAAAGCAGAGATGGAAGGACTTCGCATTTGGGATGGTTTCTTTGCATTTGCGAACCCTAGGTCACAAATGCGGCCTCTGCAACTAATCAAAATGAAACTTAGACGGGATTTTTGTTCATTCTCTTAAATTTCAAACTTAGAAACCTTAGAGGCGATTTTTCAAAGAACTTTTCTTCCCCAAATCATTGGTAAGTGATTCTAAACTAGTTTCTTTCAATCTTTCACTACATATCCTAGATTTCAACCTAAATACTTGTGTTTTCATGGAAAAAATTGGGGGGTTTGGGTAGAATTAGGAATTTTTGTAAAATGGGGATTTAGACCTCAAATTGAGGCCGGATTCAAAAAGAAATTACATAATCGGGCTCGGGGGTGAATGTTTAATTGGGTTTTGGTCCGAATCTCGGGTTTGGACCAAGCGGGCCCGGGAGTTGAATTTTGTTGACTTTTCAATAATGACCTAAATTGAATCTTTTGCAATCGTGGGTAATTTCTAAGGCTTAATGTGAATCATTTGGTTTGTAAATGGATAGATTCTATAGGTTCGGAAGCTTGTTTAAAAGGAAAAGTTTTGGTTGAGCTTTAAGTTGATCTTTGGAGTGAGGTAAGTGTCTTGCCTAACTTTTTTGCATGTTCCAGGGTTAACCATGTTCGGGGATAAACTATGTTGTAAATTGTGTCTTGTAGAATAACGTGACCTTCTTGCCTTATGCCTTACTTGATCCCTTGATACTAAGATCATAGTATTAAATGTTATGAACTACGATTTAGCTTGTGATAACTTGATCAAATTTGATGGAATTCTGAGAACACATTGATGTGTCTAATTCGGTCATCACAATGCGTAATCATTAATACATTGGTACGACCGATATTCTTGAGATACTAGATTCTATTATTACATTAGGTAGGGGTAAGGTCTGCGTACAAAATACCCTCCCCAGATCCCATATGTTGGGATCAAACTGGGTTTGTTGTTGTTGTACTAGATTCTATACTTGTGTTGTAGATCATTCGTGAGATTTGTGAAAATACTTGAATAATAAGGTTCTTGTGGGTTTATTGAACCATTGTAGGCTTGGAAAGTTGTGATTGGGATTCATTTGGAATATTCGTTTAAACACTCTCCTTGATGTTATTTATGCTTCCTTCTTTGTTTGTCACTCATATACATATGCTTGGTAAGGAAGAGTGTAAAGAACGAAGGGTGATGCCGTGACATTGTATATACATTATCATGTGAGGAAAGTGTAAAGCACGAAGGGTGATGTCATGCCATATTATTATGTGACTGTAAAGCACGAAGGGTGATTCCGTGCCATATTATTGAGAGTAAAAGCATGAAGGGTGATGTTGTGCCAATTATTGAGAGTAAAAGCACGAACGGTGATGTCGTCCCATATTATTGAGAGTAAAAGCACGAAGGATGATGTCGTGCCATATCATTTGTGAGTAAAATCACGAAGGGTGATGTCGTGCCATGTTATGTGATAAGTAGGCTTTTTGACTGCTTATTTGCTCTCTTTTAATTGTGTTTTAGCTAGAAAATGCTTAAAGGTATCCCCGAGAACTAGTGAAATGAGCTTTCTTGCAGAAATATTGGGAAACAAGCCAAAGAAGTGAAAATCAACTCAAAAAGAGTAAAAAATTTGACAAGGACCAAAACAGGGCAAAAGAGCTTATAGTGCGGCCGCACAATACTGTGTGCCACCGCAAATAATGAAGGATCCATGTCAAAGTAGCTTCAGAGTATGCAGACCGCATAATTGTGGTGTGGTCGCAGAAGAGAGATTCAGAGAGTTGGGATTTTAAGCAATTGAAGGCATGCGGACCGCACCATTATTGTGCGGCCGCAAGAGCAAAAGTGCGGCCGCACTCACTAATATGCGGACCGCAGAAGAAGAGATTCAGAAAGACTTGAAGTGAAGAAGTGCGGACTGCATGAATATTATGCGGTTGTAGAAGCCAGTGTGTGGCTGCACTCTCAAAGGTGCGGTCCGCAAAAATCAAGTCCTGATCCCAGTTCAATCCAAGTGTGCGACCGCACTCAGAAATGTGCGGTCCACACAACTAGATGAAGTGCGGCCGCATCTAATTTTTATGCGACCACAGAAGGCCGAGTTGACCAGTAAATTTCAGAGTGCGGACTGCACTCAGAATTATGCGGCCGCACAACCTCCGCAGGGGCATTTTTGTCAGATATTTTCAGCCTAGTATAAATAGGACTTTTTATCATTTTTAGGAGAAGTTAGTTTTGAGAGGAACACCTGAGCTGTTTTTCTTTACTTCTTTAAGTAATTTTGTACTAGATTTATCTCCAAACATTAGATTTTCATCCCATAACTTATTATTATGGATCCTATCTTTATTTCTTCTTTAAATTCTGTATTTTTCATGAGTAGCTAAATTTATAGCTAGGGTTGTGACCCAACCCTAGTTTGGATATTTGATGGGTGTTTGAATTAGGGCTTGTTTGTGATTGGGTTAGTGATATTTAACCTAGTTCTAGCTTGAACTCAAGAATTAATGGTTGCAAACATTGATTCATGCCTAATGTTAGTCTCTACTTGAGAAAGAGAGACTAAGTCTAGGAAAACTTGGCTAACAAGAAATTGGGGTGAACTCAATAAAGTGATAGCCCCAATTAAATGGTTGAATCTAGAGATAGTAATACCCGACTTGAGCATTTATCACTTGTTTTGTGCAATACCCATTTGGACTTGAGAAAGCCAAATTGGGCAAAATCACTCAAGCTACCTAGAGATATAGGGTGAGTATTCGAGTGTGATTGCTATATTACAACCCCGACCAATCAAAATTGTCCTAGAGTTTACAACCCATTAGATAATAACCTAGGTGGAAGTCACGACCCTAGACCCTTTCATCAATTGAAGAACAACTAAAAACCAGAAATATTATCTCTTAGTTTTCTAATTGCAAACAATAGAACAAGGTATAATTAGAACAACAACTAATATTGTGGAAGTGTAATTTGGGTCAAAACATACATTCACGCTAAATATATACCTAATCCCTATTCTAACTCCTTGTGGATTCGATCCCGACCTTCGTTGGGTTTATTATTGCATCGAACACCTCACTACCTAATTGTGGTGTGAGTTTGGGAGAGATCAATTTTTGGCGCCATTTCCGGGGAGTTAAACGGATTTAGCTATATATCTAGGCTTTTGTGCGTTTTGTCTTTCTTTCCTTCTGAGTCACTAATTTTGGTTTTGAATTGCTTTTAGATATGAAATGTCTCTTAACAACGAGCCCCTCGGAAATTTGCCATTGGGGGAGGAGGTGGACGATGATCAAGGAGATGAGATTCATCCCGAACCTCAAGTAAACAAGCGAGGCCAACCACCTCATGATAATGTCCCCGCCCCTCCCCCACCTCCACCAAGAGCAGCGTACCGGGTTTTGCCAAACGAGGGTTATGCAAATGCTATAGTCCCGCCCCGGATTAGGGCATGCAACTTCCAAATCACCAATATGATGCTTGCACTACTTGAACAACATGGTTTCTTCACCGGAGCTCCACACAAAAATTCTTACAAGCATATCAAGGGGTTCGTCGATACTTGTTAGGGGAGCAAGCAAACAAATGTTTCCGAGGATGCATTGTGTTTGAGTCTATTTTCCTTTTCTCTATGGGGAAAGGCTTTGTACTGGTTAGAGAGATTACCCAATCATTCCATCAACACTTGGGATGAGTTTTCCAAAAATTCATTGCCAAATTCTTCTCTCCGGGGCACATGGCTACATTAAGGGATGAAATTCTAGCGTTCAAGCAAGAGCCCTATGAGCCATTGCATGAGTTTTGGGAAAGATATTGTACCATGGTTAAATAATGCCCTAATAATGATATGACCGAGGAAATGATCCAACAAACCTTCTATAGGGGGATCAAAACAACAAATCAGTATGTGGTAAATCAACTCGCCGGGGGGAACTTCATGAACACACCTTATTCTGAAGCTTGTGAAATTTTGGATGAGATGGCGGATACCTCGTCGGGTTGGCAAAGTAGAGCCATTATTCCTCAAGGTAACCCAAATGTCATTCACCTACACAAGGAGCTACATAATCATGGGCAAGATATTGCGGAGTTGACAACCACAATGAACCAATTGGCCAAGGCTGAGCTTCGACATGCTCAAGGGCCGAAACAAGTGAACATGATGATGAACAAGAGATGGCAAAGAGGTCATCAAGTATAAAACCGTTTGGAACAATTTGAACAAGAAGATAGTGGGTATGACCAAGGTGATTCATATAATGAGCAAGAAGAAGAAGGGCAATATGTCAACAATTATCAAGGTCAAAGAAACAATGCTCAAAATCAACAACAATATAGATCACAAGGAAGTCAAGGAAATTGGAACAACTAAGGCCACCAAGGCAATTGGAGTGGTGGAAACAATAACAATCAAGGCAATTGGGGAAATAACAATAATCAATGCAATTGGAGTAATCAATGGAACCAAGGCAATTGGGGAGGCAATAATCAAGGTAATTGGGGGGGGGGATAATCAAAGCAGTTGGGGAGGAAACAACAATCAAGGGGGTTGGAACAATAATAATCAAGGGAATCGAGGGTCGGGTTTTCAGAGGCCCCCGATGTATCAACAACCATACAACCTACCTCCATATCCGTCACAAGGTCCTAGTGTTTCTGATAGTGAAATGGGACATATTGAAAATATGTTTAACCAAATGATGGAGAAAAATGCCGAATCTGATGCTCAATTGGCCTCCCACAACACCTCTATCTGCAATTTGTAGGTTCAACTTAGCCAAATCTCTCAAGCTTTAAATACTCTCCCTAAGGGGGCACTACCTAGTGATACGATGGTGAACCCGAAGGGTAGTAACAATACGGGGCATGCAATGGTCGTAACAACAAGAAGCGGGAGATGTGGAGTTGCAAGTACCTCAAACAAAAGAAGAAATGTGGATGATGATGTGTTGGGTCAAGAAGATGACATGCCCAACAATGATGTTCAAGCTAATGAAGAGGTGAGGATTGACATTGATGAATGTGTGGAGGAGCACAAGAAGAAGTGAACCCGTCTAGGGAGCACGTAATAGACATACCAGATCCGGTAGTGCAAAAGGCCAAGGCACCCATGCCAAGGCCTCCTCCTCCATATCCTTAAAGACTCGCAAAGAAAAACAGTGAGAATCAACTCAAGAAATTTATTTATATGATGAAGAGTTTGTCCATAAATGTGTCGTTGTTTGAAGCCTTAGAACAAATGTCGGGATATGCCAAGTTCATGAAGGATTTGGTAACAAAGAAGATATCAATGAATTGTGAAACGATCAAAATGACACATCAAGTGAGTTCTATTGTGCACTCCATGGCTCCAAAGTTGGAAGACCCCGGCGCCTTCACAATCCCTTACACCATTGGGAGCGCCGATTTTGCCAAAGCATTATATGATTTAGGGGTAAGTATCAAATTGATGCCCTACTCTGTGTTCAAAACGTTGGAGATTGGGAAACCAAGACCCACATCTATGAGGTTGCAAATGGCGGATCGGACAATGAAAAGGCCATTGGGGATAATTGATAATGTGTTAGTTTGGGTTGACGAGTTCATCCTTCCCGAATATTTTGTGATCCTTGACTGTGAGGTTGACTACGAGGTGCTATTATATTGGGGAGACCTTTCCTTGCTACGAGAAAGGCCCTAGTTGATGTGGAATCCGGTGAGCTCACCTTCCGGGTGGGTGATGAAAAAGTGGTGTTCCATGTATGCAAATAAATGAGGCAACCAGATAGCAACAAAGTTTGTTCGTTCGTGGATCTAGTGACCTAAGTAATTGTTGATGACACAAGTGTTGTGATGAATTTTTAGGACACCTTGGAAGATGTGTTGCTAAATCATGATGAGGATAAGGAAGGATTTGTGGAATGTTTCACTGCTTTGCAAATAATGGGGTCATATACTTGTGAGCCCAAAAAATTATCCTTGGATCTTGAGAACAGGAAGACTCCTCCAACAAAGCCCTCAATCGAGGAGCCTCCCACCCTGGAGTTAAAGCCTCTGCCTTCACACCTCAGATATGAGTTTCTAGGCCCTTGTTCAACTTTACCTGTTATTCTTTCCTCGTTCTTAACTAACGTGCAGGTAGATTTTACCTTGGCAGTGCTCCAAATGAGGAAAAAAGCAATAGGTTGGACATTGGTGGATATTCGGGGTATAAGCCCCTCCTTTTGCATGCACAAAATTATTCTGGAGGAGGATGCCAAACCCTCATAGGAAAGTCAAAGAAGATTGAATGAAGCTATGCAAGAGGTAGTGAAGAATAAAATCATCAAATGGTTGGATGTCAGGATTCTTTACCCCATTTTCGATAGTTCTTTGACCTCGCCAGTGGAATGTGTCCAAAAGAAAGGGGGCATGACTGTGATAACAAATGATAAAAATGAAATAAGAACTTTCACAGGGTGGAGAGCGTGCATGGATTGTAGGAAGCTCAACAAAGTTACTCGGAAAGACAATTTTCCGCTACCATTTCATGATCAAATGTTGAACAGGTTGGCCGGACATGCTTTTTATTGCTTTCTTGATGGATACTCCGGATATAATCAGATTCTTATTGCTTCTGGAGACCAAGAGAAGAACACTTTCACTTGTCCCTGTGGCACTTTCACATTCTTGTGGATGCCATTTGGGTTATGCAATGCACTGGCGACTTTTCAACGGCGTATGATGGCCATCTTTAGCGATATGGTGGAAGACTTTCTTGAGGTTTTCATGGATAATTTTTCTATTGTGGGAAATCCTTTTGAAGAGTGCTTGGACAACTTGGACAAGGTATTGGCACAATGTGAGGAAACTAACCTGGTTTTAAATTGGGAAAAATGTCACTTCATGGTCGAGGAAGGCATTGTCCTCGGTCACAAGATTTCAAAGAATGGTATTGAGGTTGATACATTCAAAATTGAAGTGATATCCAAACTCCATGCCCCTACATCCGTGAAGGGAGTGAGGAGCTTTCTAGGTCATGCGAGGTTCTACCGCCGATTCATCAAGGACTTTTCTAAGGTTGTAAACCCCTTGTGCAAACTTTTGTAGAAGGATGCCAAGTTCCATTTCAATGAAGATTGTACGAAGGCATTCAAATTATTCAAGTATAAGTTGACTACTACTCCTATTATCACCGCACAAAATTGGAGCTTACCTTTTGAGCTCTTGTGTAATTTGAGCGATGTGGCGGTTGGAGTGTTATTGGGGCAATGAATTCACAAGATCTTCCATCCGGTCGACTATGCTAGTAAGACCATGAACGGGGTCCAAGTCAACTATACAGTGACCGAGAAAGAACTCCTTGTTGTTGTCTTTGCTATGGAGAAGTTTCACCCGTACTTGATGGGTATAAAGGTAATCTTTCACACCGACCATGCGGCGCTTCGATATTTCGTGAGCAAAAAATATTCTAAGGCAAGATTAATGTGGTGGGTACTTCTTTTAGAAGAGTTTGTTCTTGAGATTCAAGACCGCAAAGGGAGTGAAAATGAAGTGGCGGACCACTTGTCTCGATTGAATGAGGAGGGGAGACCACATGATGGCCTTGAGATCAATGATTCATTTCCCGATGAGAAACTCCTATCCATGTATATGACCGGGATTCCATAGTTTTGTTGATTTGTCCAATTATCTTGTGAGTGGAATTGTACCAAATTAGTTCTCTTCAAACCAAAAGAAGAAGCTCAAACGGGACTACTATTGGGATGAGCCCTATCTCTTCAGAATTTGTACTAATGGTGTGATCCGAAGATGTGTACCAGGAAAAGAACAATTGGTAATTATTGAGGCTTTCCACTTGTCGCCATATGGTGGTCACTAGGGTGGACTGAGAATGACTACAAAGGTGTTAAGTTGTGGATTCTATTGACCTACTCTTTACAAGGACGCTAGCGATCTCTTCAAGCGTTGTGATGAATGTCGAAGGGCCTATGGGATTTCCAAGAAAAATGAGATGCCCCTCACCACCATCTTGGAGATTGGTATTTTTTATATATGGGGCATTGATTTCATGGGTCCGTTCGTGAGATCATGTAGGAACACTTATATATTGGTAGCTATGGATTACGTGTCAAACTGGGTTGAATCCGTAGCTTTTCCCAACAATGAAGCTAGGAGTGTGGTAGCATTCTTCAAGAAGAACATATTCACAAGGTTTGGTACTCCAAGGGTCATTATTAGTGATAGGGGATCACACTTTTGCAATAAAGATTTTGATACTTTACTCTCCAAGTATGGTGTCACTCACAAAGTGTCGATCCCTTATCATCCTCAAGAAAGTGGACATGTTGAAGTCTCCAACCGAAAGATCAAGAGTATTTTGTCAAAGACTGTGAATGCCAACTGGACGGATTGGTCGAAGAAACTTGACGATGCTCTTGGGCTTATAGGACAACTTACAAAACACCAATTCGTATGTCTCCGTATCGGTTAGTGTTTGGGAAAGCCTGTCACCTTCCGATGGAACTTGAGCACAAGGTTATGTGGGCATTGAAGAAGCTTAATCTTGAATGGGATGTCACTTCCAACTTAAGGGTGGTACAATTGAATGAACTTGATGAGTTCTGGTTCCATGCATATTCAAGTTCGTCCTTGTATAAGGACAAAATAAAGTATCTCCATGACAAGTTTATCCAGATAAAGAATTTAAGGAAGTCGATCTAGTGCTATTGTATAATTCTCGGTTGCGGATGTTTGCGGGAAAGTTGAAATCCAAGTGGAATGGATCATTTGAAGTTGTGCATGTGACACCCTTTGGTGCTCTAGATCTGAAAAACAAGAATGATGAGGTGTTTAGAGTCAATGGGCACCGGGTGAAATATTATGTTGGCAAGGTTGATGATGGACATCATGGCATTGCTTCATTTCAAATGATTGGTAATCTGCATCGTGCAACGACGTTAAATCATGCGCTTCTTGGGAGGCAACCCATGCGTTTTTTCTTTTTTTCTTGATTTTCTTCTTTAAATTAGATACGCTTTGTTTTGTGCTAACTAGTTTTGAAGTGTATGAGGGAAAGTGCATGGATTGTGCAAGAAAAATTGGCTAAGTGTCACAAAAGTGCGGACTGCACAATCACTCTGTGGCCGTACAATTCTGTGTGCGGTCACAAAATTGGAAGGCCAAAAATGCATGATCTCTGAAGCTTCACCTGTCATATTTTGTTAACAAATTGCGGCCGCACACAAAATTATGCGATCCACACAAATTATGCAGCCGCACTCACTTTTGTGCGGACCACAACAATTCTTCAAAGGAACAGGTAAAGAGTGTGGACCGCACTCAAGTAAGTTTTGCACCAACTAGGTCAACCTATAAATAGGACCTCCACGCACTATTCACACTTTTCCTTCTCTGAGCTCTGAAACCCTAAGCAAGAACAATGCATATCTCATTCGATCTCAAAATTCAAGCATTCTATATGTGTAGATTCTAACCTGCATCCCTCCTTACTGGTATATACATTACATCTTTAGATTTTTCATTTTTTTTCTCTTAATTTTGTTCTTTTGTTCAGGGTCGGTTTCATGCCAAAAAATATCAATAGTTAGTCATTTTTTCTTAGAATCATGTGGGTAATTGATAGTAGCCTATATTATGCAATGTATACGCACTCTAATTTAACCGCACTTTATTGATGTTTAAATTCTAAAAGATAATAAAATACTCTAATTGAGCAATTTATGCTTTGCTGGAGCCACTCTGAGCTAGGAGGGAGAGAAAGAGAGTTTTGGAGTCAATTATGAACATACAAGGTCAATCAAATGATAGCGTGAATGAAAAAGAGAGAGGAAAACAAGAAAAAATGCAAAAGGCAGGTCCACGACTAGTGGAACGCGGAGGATAACAATGAAGAGGTGAACATCCGCGGTCGTTTTAGCGGTTGAGTCCGCAACCGCGGACGGGTTTTTAAAAGCGACAGAGTGCAGGGGCTTTTGGGTAAATTCCTGGGAAATTAACCTAAACCTATAAGAGCTCAAACTCGCCCAGAAGTCAGATTAGGCTTGTTTTGGACATAATTAGAGGCAAGAACAAGGGAGAGAAGATCAAACAATTCTTCAGAGTTTCTTTCTTCTTCTTTCTACTTATCGTTGAGAATCATGAATCATATTATTGCTATGTTTTGTATTAGTATGAGTAGCTAAAAACTTAATTTAGGATTGATGGAACCAATTTTTGGATGAAGTTTTAACTCTATTTTGATATAATCGATCCGTATTTGTTCTATGATTGTTCAACTATGTTTTGTATTGTGGTTAATTAAAAGGGCCCTTGATTAATCGTTTCTAGTTGCCTTGTGTTTCTTGAGAAAGAACACTTGGTTAGATTGTTGTTGAACAACACCACTTTTGGGTAATTTAAGAGAATAATTACTTGAATTTTAAAGTGGTTTAGAAATAACAAAGTTTGGTGGGATAATTCCGAGTTGCATAAATTGTTAACTAGAGTAATTTGAAAGAATGCTTCTAGTAAATTATTGTAATTGATCGAGAGATAATTACGGTAGCCTGGAAATCATAATCCTCATAGAGTATTACGACGAGATTATAGCTAAAGAGTTAAGAATTAATCTAGCAATTGGGGAAATCAATAGCCCTAGATCCTTTTACCATTGAATTCAACTTTATTCTTGATTATTGCTAGTTTTATTGTCATTTTACATTAGTTAAATAAATTCCACTATTTATTCATAAAAAATCTTGCATCCGAAAGTTGTTTGAGCTTCTCATTAGCATCACTAAAAGTTGTAGTCAATAGGTTAGTTCCCTGTGGAATTCGACTCTAGACTTGAACCGGATTATATTTGCAGTGACTGCTTAGTCCTTTTTATAAGGCATAGTTGGGGCATGATCAGTAATATATGAACTGTTAATTGGGGCCTGGGTAAATAGTTAACTATGTTTAATTGCTCAAATTTTTCCCTAGATGTGAGAAAATTTCATAAAACAAAGAGCACTGCCCGTCATTTTTTTTAAATTGTGCAGCCGCACACAGTTTTTTTCCGTCCGCATAAGTGAAAGTTAGGGTAAATTGATGTTTGAATTGTATGGAATGCAAACTTAATTATGTGGTCCGTAGTGTGGTAGTGCGGCCGCAAACAATTGGAATAATCAGGTTGACCCAAATAATGGAGTGGTGGCACCTCTTGTGCCAGAAGTTGCTCTTTATGATTGGGCACAACCAACTGCTAACAACCTGGTCACCGCCATTGCTGTACGTCAGGTACAGCGGAGACATTCCAGATCACCAACAGCATTCTGCATCTGTTGCAGAATAAGGGACTGTTCTCCGGGTCACACATTGAAGATCCACAATTACATCTGAAAAATTTCCTGTCAATATGTGTGACCCAAAGACAGCCGAATGTTTCTCCGGAAGCCATCAAGCTATTATTGTTTCCATTATATGTGACCGAAGAGGCTCAAACTTGGTTCAATTCTCTCCCAATAAATTCCATTTCCACTTGGGAGGAATTAGTCAAGCAGTTACTAAACAAGTTTTATCCTCCCAACAAGACTGCAAGGCAGATTGATGAGATATTGCAGTACATGCAGAAACCTACTAAGACCTTGCAAGAAACCTAGGAGAGGCTCAAAGGGATGCTAGTGAAATGCCCAAACCATGGCATTCCAGACCAGATGCTTGGACAGATTTTCTACATGGGTTTGGCAGACACTTTGAAAGCCAATGTAGATGCTTCAGCTGGGGGTGCATTTTTGAGCAAGACATTCACAGAGTGCAAGATTCTTCTCCATAAGATGGCTCAAAATTCAGGCTGGATGATTAGAGGTAAGACACTGACACCAATAGTGCATTTTGTTGCTCTTGACCCAAACAATTCCCATGCAGAGAACATAGCCATGATCATGACTCAGATGAGCATACTGACAAAGAAGATCGACGAGATGGGTACAAAGCAAGTGCACATTGTTAATACAACAAATGGGGGATTGTGCACCCCTTGCATAAATTGGTCTTATGTGTGCTCGTGGAGTGGAGAGAATGAAAATCAAAGTTTCAGAGAAGACATGAATTATGTCAATAATTTCGGGGGTCAGAAGCAAGGAGGGCAGCAATGGGGGACAGCACCAAACCAGCAGTACAGACCCAACATGCCACAACCTGGAGGTGCACGACCACACGGCCAAGTTGTGCCGTATCAAAGGCAACAGGGCTATCAACACCGGCAACAATTGGCCTACCAACCACCGTATCAACAGTGGGACGACAACATGGTAGAAATCAGGGGCATGCTGCAACAACTCACTGGAACAAAAGATGCAAGAAAAGTTAGCAGCACATGACTCAACAATCAAAGGCATTGAAACTCAACTGGGACAGTTGTCCATGGCCTTGAACAATCGCCCCAAGGAACATTACGACAGATACAAATATTAACCCAAAGGAACAAAACCCAAATCAGCTAATGGCACTGAGTCTCAAGAATATAAGAGATTTAGATAGAGAACAAAAAGTTGCTCAATCTAGAAGAGAGACTACGCCAGTCACTCTAGTTACACTAGAGGCAGAGGAATAAGTAGAGCTCACCGAGGTGGTAGTTGAACAAGCACATGTTGACAAGGGTAAGGCAAAAGAAGGTGAACAAGTCTCAGAACAGGTGGCATCTCTTGTGCCAGAAGCTTCCAACAAAGAAAAGACATCAAGTAGTGGACAAAGATTAACTACTGCACCATTCCCAGGGTATGCAAAAATGATGAAGGACCTGATGTCGCGGAAATTTGACTTCCAGGACTTGTCCACTATAACTCTGACACAGACCTGCAGCGCGGTAGTGACAAGACCATTGGCCCAAAAGGTGTCTGATCCAGGTAGCTTCAATATCCCATGTACTATTAGGAGTTATGCTTTTGCTAAAGCATTGTGTGACTTGGGAGCCAGCATAAACTTGATTCCCTTGGAAATCTATAAAAAACTGGGCATTGGCTGAGCTAGGCCGACCTCGATGTTACTGCAACTGGCTGATCGCATGGTTAAAAGACCAACGGAAATTCTTGATGATTTGTTTGTGCAAGTGGGGAAATTTTTATTCCCTGCAAACTTTGTTATTCTTGAATATCTGGTAGATGAGGATATACCCATCATTCTGGGAAGGCCATTATTAGCCACTGGGAGACCACTGATTGATTGTGAGACTGGAGAACTAAAAATGAGGTTGAACATTGAACAACGTTCAACAATCCATGAGCAGACCCAGTGAATTTGCAAACTGCTCACTAGTGGAGGCTGTGGATGTGATACTGCAAGAAGAGGATGAGACCCTTAATATCAAGGATCCATAAGGAGCCTGCTTCACGAATTTGGAAGAGATGGACGGTGAAGGGTTGGCAGAGTGGGTCATGGCCCTCGAGGGTCAAGAATTCTGGAAAAGGGAACCTCAGTTCGAGCCCCTACACTTGAAAAAGACCATCCCTTTGTGCTTTTTGATGCTTGTAGGTTGGCCTTTGAGGAGCTTAAGAAGAAATTAGTGACTGCACCCATCATTGTTGCACCCAACTGGGAGAAACCCTTCGAGCTCATGTGTGACGCTAATGATTATGCTATAGGAGTAGTCTTGGGGTAACGCAAAATAAGATGATGCAACCGATCTACTATGCAAGAAGGATGCTCAGTGGTGCACATCTTAATTACTTTAACGGAAAAGGAAATGCTCGATGTAGTGTTTGCCTTAGACAAATTAAGGTTTTACTTAATTGGCTAAAAAATTATTGTTTATACTGACCATGCAACAATTAGGTATTTGATAGCAAAGAAAGATTCAAAGCCACGCTTGATTCGATGGGTTCTTTTGCTACAAGAATTCGATCTATAAATACGTGACAGAAAAAGGAAGGACAATCAAGTGGCAGACCACCTCTCGAGGTTGGTAGGAGCAGAAAAGAGAATGGAGGTTGAAGATATCGCAGAGACATTCCCAGATGAACAATTACTTGTTGTGATAATGGAGGAGGAGTCATGGTATGCTGATATTGCTAATTACTTAGAAAGAGGTATTGTGTCGTATGATATCTCTTCAATTCAAAAGAAAAAGTTCTTCTGTGATTGTCGATCTTATTATTGGGATGAACCCCTACTTTTTAAGATATGTGTTGATAACATGATCCGGATGTGTATCCCCGAGAAAGATCAACCTTCTGTTTTGCATGCTTGCCATGCTTCACCATATGGTGGACACTTTGGAGGAATCCGGACAACATCAAAATTGTTGGAATCGAGATTGTATTGTCCTAACCTATTCAAGGATGCCCATTATTGGGTTAAAAGTTGCGATGAATGCCAAAGGACATGCAACATATCTCGCCGTCACGAGATGCCGATGACCACAATTCAAGAGGTGGAGTTTTTTGACATGTGGGGGATCAACTTTGGGACGTTTTTAGCTCATATGGTAACAAATATATATTGGTAGCAGTTGACTATGTCTCCAAGTGGGTCGAAGCGGTGGCTCTCCCAACCAATGATGCAAAAGGGGTGACAAGTTTCCTAAAGAAAAACATCTTCACACGTTTTGGCACCCCGAGAGCTAAAATAAGTGATGGTGGAACCCATTTTTGCAATAGAGCGTTTGCACGCCTGTTGGAAAAGTATGGAGTTCGCCACAAAGTGGCCTCACCGTACCACCCACAAACAAGCGGACAAGTTGACGTGTCCAATAGAGAAATTAAAAGTGTCCTTACAAAAACAGTGAATGCAACAAGGACCGATTGGGCAAAGAAGCTGGATGATGCATCGTGGGCGTACCGCACAACATTCAAAACTCCAATTGGTATGTCACCGTACAAGTTGGTGTTTTTAAAGGAATGCCACCTTCCGGTAGAGCTCGAACATAAATAATTGTGGGAATTGCGACAGTTGAATTTTGATGTGGAGATGGCAGGCACCAACAGAGTCACTGGGTTACATGAGCTCGAGTAATTCCGGTTCCAGGAATTCAAGAGTGCTAAACTATACAAAGAAAGGATGAAACTAATGCATGATAAGAACATCTTAAATCGGCACTTCAAACCCGGAGAGCTAGTGTTGTTATACAACTCGAGATTGAGATTGTTTCCGGGTAAGTTGAAGTCCCGATGGTAAGGACCCTTCAGAGTGGTGAAAATGTTCTTAAGTGGAGCTGTGGAGATTGAATCAAAAGATGGGACAAATAAGTTCACGGTGAATGGGCAAAGGTTGAAACACTACCTTGGAATGGCCGAAGAAAATGGGATAGAGTGGTAATAACTTTCGAAGAGCCCCAGTACGCGAATGGGGAGTGATGATCAAATCATGCATCGTTCCGTGACGTTAAATCAGGCGCTTCCTGGGAGGAAACCCATGGTTTGTTGTAATTCGTCGTGCCGTGACGTTAATTCAGGCGCTTCTTGGGAGGCAACCCATGATCTTCTTTTGTTTTTCTTTTGTGTTGTATTTGATGTGAACGAGTTTAACCAAACTACTAGTGTGCAGGAAAAAATTTGGGCACATCAGAAAGAGTCGGGGTCAAAAGCTAACCCCGGAAGAGGTAAAGATTGAAGAAAATAGAAAAATGCTCAAAACAGTGATCCGCGACCGCAGACGGGGCGCGGAAGTGGTCACAGTTTATACCCAGCGTCCGCGACCGCGGAAGTTACCATAGATGGGACACAGTTTATAATTTATTTTTAATTTTTAAATATATTATATATTATTTTTCTTTTCTTTTCTAATTCACCCTAAAACCTAATNTCCCCCCCCCCCCCAACATACACACTAACACGCACAAACCCCTAATTCCCTACCCACTTTCCCCTTTCTTCTCCCCCCTCTTCTACTCTAACTCTCCCTCTCCCCCTCAAATTCTCAAAACACACGACCCCCTTCCCTCATCGTCCCCATCTAACATAAAAAATCTCTCATTCTCTCATCCTCTCTCCATTAACAATGATCCCACCTCCACCATCTCAAGAATCTCATGTAAGTACATGATTTCTCTCTTCCTTCTTAGTTTTCTTTCTTTTATAGTTTTATTTTCAGATTTTTGTATTGATTTTAGCTTAAAATTTTCTTCTTTTTAGTTGCTAGTGTATATAATGGGTAGGAAAAGTCATGAATTTTCGTATTATAGGTTGTTTGTAGTAGAGATGGGTGTGTGAGGCCATTAGATGTGATATGGGAGGCTTGGTAACTCCATGGGGTTATTTGTGCGACTTTGTAGCCATATACACAATAGGTGTTTGCTAAATTTCCTCAATGAGCTTTAAATGCGATTGTGACCATGGTGCGGGTGAAGTCTGAGTAACCGCCCGAGGTTCACATAATTTTCACCCCTACTAATAGTGGCACTTGTTTTGTCAGGTATCACGAATCCCTCCCGGAAGAGACGTGTTACAGGATCCTCGGCTAGTGGACCAGGAAGTTCCTCTAGAGCTCGGGCATCGGCTAGCACGAGCCAATTTGACAATCTCATGTTTATATCTAGAAAAGCTCAGGAGCTATTTAGTGCTAAGGCGTCAAAGAAGCCTGTGGACGAGAGAGACATTGACAGGGAACCTCTCCAGGTTGAATGCCCAAACATGTATCGGGAACTGATGAGGCGCCGACTCGACATTTTATTTGAAGATCCAGTGGAAGGAAACATGATTCTAGTATGGAATTTTATGCCAATTGCCCAGAACATCAAGACTGGATCTGCATAGTGCGACAAACAAGGCTGGATGCTTCACTCGATGCCATCAAACGAGTGTATAGGTTGCTGGTTTTTGATGGGGGTGAAGATTTTTATGAGACATAGCAGCAAAAGCCTTTCACTTGGAATATATTCATCCAAACCATTTGTGTGCCGGGCAAGGAGGTAGTATGGGTCACACCTGGGAGGGTCTTGAATTCATCATCCGTCACTTGGGAGGCAAAGTGTTGGCTTACCTTAATCGATAATCGTTTGCTTCCATCGCACAACACCACTGATGTAAATGGACCTAGGGAGGCAATGATTTGGTGTTTTGTCAACAGCCGAGATTTTGATGTGGCCCGGATCATCCAGGCGGAAATGTTCGTCCGCTCACCCGAGAAGAAGTATGGATTCTACTTTCCATATCTGGTCACCAGATTGTGTTGAGCGGCAAAAGTTCCCGAGAACCTCAACATGGATGGAAGGTGCCAAATGAGGCTGGGTTCCGGGCAAGCAAAGAAACCATCGGGAAGGACCCGGTGGCACCTGGAGATACTCATGATGACACCTCGGATGAGTCTGAGGGTGATGACGATGGTCAGAAGGAGGCTATGCATGCCTCGCCCCCACAGTTGCAGATCCCGGATGAGGCAGGTCCATCTCTGGCCGAGTACCCGCTTGACAGCTTTCGAGTAAGATACGGCAGGGCTGCGCACTTCGGTCACAGACTTGGGTACTAGAGTTGATGCTCTGGCTACTCAAAATGTGAAGGCTGAAAAGAAGATTATGGGCTGGTTGCGGGCTCTAAGACGAGCTTGTCACCTCGACCCTGGCACTGTCTCTGACTAGGACTGAACTACCAGGGAAGTCCCCTTACCTTACCTTGCTTTAAATTATTTGACATGGGGACATGCTAATTTTTTAAGTGTGGGGTGGGGGATGATATTTTATGTTGTTTTATATGTATATAATTGTTTTGTAGTTTCTTTTGTTAAGTTAACTTCGACTTGGCCCGACGATGGATACAACTCGACGGGTTTCTTGAGGGACTAAAGTCGAACAAAAAAAATGACAAAATGATTTTGGTTTTGTAGTAGTGTAGCAACTCTCCCTTGGTTTTTCCTTAAACCACAATTTTTTTCCAAGGGTTTTATTTGAACCGGGTGTAGTTGGTTTTTTTCTCATTTTTAGTTAGGAACTTATGGGCGAGGGGCAGAATTGAAATAGGATCCCTTAACTCCATGGTGCCTTAAATATAGACACTTAGGCTCATATGTTGACTCTTGTGAGAAGGCCTTAAATGTGTGTTCTTGATTTGGCTGAATTACCCTGAGCGGAGTGTCTGATGATCTAAACTAGATTGAGTCATGTGCCATGTGTGTGTGAGGCTTTGTGTATTTTGTGCTAACATTTATCACCTAGAACTTGCCCCGTGTGTTTGCAAAGCGAAATGGTAGTCTTATTTGGTCTAGGAAGTGATATAGGCATTTATTTGTTGAACCATATATATACATGTGCCACCCACCTACTTGATATATACCATAATTAACCCCTTTGAGCCTGTAATCCTGCTTCTTTGGCAACCACATTACAAGCCTTACCCTATTTTTGAATTGTCCATATACTTGAACCTTCTAACCTCTCATGAGCACTTGAATTATTATGATCTGTGTAAAAGATAAAGTGTGGGGTGGTTGGTTTGGATTTTGAGTAGAACTAATGAAATAAGGAGAAAGGTGCACTATTTTGTAAAAATAAGATCCACTTGAATTGAAAAAGAAAGAAAAGAAAAAAAATAATTGTATTGCTGCGGAAAAAAAAAATTCCTTGATAAGTGGTGACTCTTGATGTAATTGTGATTAAAGAATTATGAGGTAATAAAAATTGATGTGAAGGTGGAGTTTGGTTTGACATAAGTATGGGGTTTTAATGTTAAAGTATATGCATTAAAGTGCTTAGAGAGGTGTAGTCACTCTTATATCTAAATGTATCCTACTCATCCCGCAACCAACATTACATCCAATTAAGTCCTAATTGATCCTAGACTGAATGAGCTCGATTAGTAGAGTAATACACTACGGGAAATCATATGGTGCGGTTTATCTGGCACAAGAATGTTCTTTCTAAGGGTTAGTGAATCTTGTTTATTTGAAGTCCTCGGTGTGTGTGAATGGTATTGATTATGAAATAAATATATTTATGGTGAGCAGGCACTTGATTCATGAAAGGGAGGTAAGTTCTCATGGCCCCAAATCCTAAGCCGACCGTGATAGCGCTTATCATGGAACTAGGCTAGCCAACTATTACATACTATCAATATTTCATAATTTCCAAAACTATACCGGTCTTTCACAAAAAGATTTTATTTTACTTAAGCAGATTAAAGCAGCAAATGAGATAAACAATTTATACACTACCCCAAAACCTGGAGTAAACTGTCATGAGAACCTAGGACGATAAATACAATGTACAATAAAGTGACTTTGCTACTACAAGAGTCTGAAGTATGAAAGACAACACTATGTACCGAGGAAAGGAAGAGAGGTGAGCTGGGGACGTTGAGCAGCTACCTCAATCCACGAACCACTCCAAACACGTCAGATAATCAACTAGCGAGATGGTCCGGTACCTGGATCTACACACAGATGTGCAAGGAGTAACGTGAGTACACCAACTTAGTAAGTAACCAAAGTAACTAAAAACTTGAGTGCAGTGACGAGCATTTATAAATTAAACTTTCATAAAATAGTAATTCAACTTTTTTTTAGAAGGCTCGGTATAAGGAAGAGAGGGAAAAATAGTAAAATTCACAATGTAACAGCCATCCAGGCACATTATCTCTCATAAGAAGGAATATTAGTCACTCGTGACTCCACTATAATTACTTCATGCTCACACTAAGCACTCGCACTCAACAAGTATCAAATAACCACTCAACTGCTGTGGCGTGCAGCCCGATCCTCCTAATATATGTTGCGGCGTGCAGCCCGATCCGAATATGTTGCGGCGTGCAGCCCGATCCGAATAACATATGCTACGGCGCGCAGCCTGATCCAATATATCTATATATATATATAGTCGAATGTGCTCACTGGGGGTGTTCTAGAGCATTTATCACTTATTTACGCCTAAAGCTTTTCTATTCAATGATATCATCCTTAGTAAACCCTTTTACGCTTAAAGCTTTTCTATTCAATAACCATATTACAAGCCTTTAACCATTTTATAGTGACTCTCTCTTGGCACCTGACTTTTTGTTAGCACTCATGTGATTCAAATGGCAAAAACATAACTTTAAGGGAGAGACGAGGAATTGAAAGATGGTTTCAAGGCACAAAAAGACAAAAGAAATGAAAAAGAGAAAAAGGAAAATACAAAAAGAAAGGAAGAACAAAGAAAAACACAAAAAGAAAGTGAAAGGGTTGAAAAGTTGCAAAATAAAGAAAGAGAGCAAAGCATGGAGAAAGCAAAGAAGGAGAGCGTGAATAGCATGACAAAGAAAGAGTGATGTGAAGTCTCTCTATCCATGCCTAGAATCACATTGAAATCAACCATACTAAGCAATAAGAGATCAACTCTAGTCTCCAATCCCTCAATGGTCACCACACACGACCAATACACACGATCCACAACAATAGAATCGCCTACCGGCATAGATACATGAACGGGAGAAACTAAGGACTCGAGGGGCATATCCAAATGTCGGCAAAGAATGAGCCAACAAGAGAATATGAAGTGCTAAAGGAAAGATGAACCAATTCCAATATGATATTACCCTTCTTAATCCAAAAGCCTTCATTACATGCCGAAAAAGCCCTACGTGATTTCAAAACGTTAGTGGTGATCTACATGAAGGGCAAGCATATGGTACTTAGAGCCGGGCTTGTGACATTCTTTTGAGAGTGATGAGCGAGTCTTCCTTGAGTCATTCTTTTGATCTCTTCATTCGTGAGTAAGATGAGCTTCCGGAGAGTATAGGAGGAGGAGTATGGGATCCACAGCGACTTACATGAAAGTGCGAGCTTCCTTGATGAACAAAGTCAACCATTGATGCTCAAGTGTCACATTAGAGCCATTTGTGCTACAATTTTCAAATCATAGGCTTGTTAATGATTCATGAGTGTGTGGGTAATTGTTTGTCCCAATTGATTTGTGTTTTGACTCAACTTAGGCCAGCTGGAATATCCCTTTTCTTAATGGAGGTCGGAATTTCCTTAATTGCATGAGGACAAGCAAAAACTTAAGTTTGGGGCAGTTTATAAGTAGGGATTTTGACTGCTTATTTGTTGTCTTTTACTTGTGTTTTAGCTCGAAAATGCTTAAACGTATCCCCGAGAACTAAAGAAATGAGCTTTCTTGCATGAATATTGGGAAATGATCAAAGAAATGAAAATCAACACAAAAAGGAGTCAAAAATTTGACAAGGACCAAAACAGGGCAAAAGAGCATATAGTGCGGACCATACAATACTGTGTGCGGCCGCAAACAATGAAGGATCCCTATCAAAGTAGCATCTTAGTATGCGAACCGTATAATTGTGGTGCGATCGCAGAAGAGAGATTCAAAGAGTTAGTATTTTGAGAAATTGAAGGCATGCGGACCGCACCATTATTGTACGACTGCAAGAGCAAAAGTGCGGCCGCACTCACTAATATGCAGACCGCAGAGGAAGAGATCAGAAAGCCGTGAAGTGAAGAAGTGCTAACCTCATGAATATTATGCGGTCGCAGAAGCCACTGTGCAGCCACACTCACAAACATGCGGTCCGCAAAAATCAAGTCTAGATCCCAGTTCAAGCCAAATGTGCGGCCGCACTCAGAAATGTGCGGTCCGCACAACTAGATGAAGTGCGGCCGCATCCCAATTTTATGTGACCGCAGAAGGCCGAGTTGACCATTCAATCTCAGAGTGCGGACCGCACTCAGAATAATGCGGTCGCACAACCTCCACAGGGGAGTTTTTGTCCGATGTATTTAGCTTAGTATAAATAAGACTTTTTGTCATTTTTAGGAGAAGTTAGTTTTGGGAAGAGCACCTGAGAAATTTTTCTTTACTGCTTTAATTAATTTTGTACTAGATTTATCTCAAAACATTAGATTTCATCCCATAATTTATTATTATGAATTATATCTTTATTTCTTCTTTAATTTCTGTGTTTTTCATGAGTAGCTAAATTTCTATATAGGGTTGTGACCCAACCCTAGTGTGGGAATTTGATGGTTGTTTGAATTAGGGCTTCTTTGTGATTGAGTTAGTGATATTTAGCCTAGTTCTAGCTTGAAATAAAGAATTAATGGTTGCAAATATTGATTCATGGCTAATTGACTTAGTCTCTACTGGAGAAAGAGAGACTAAGTCTAGGAAAACTTGGCTAACAAGAAATTGGGGTGAACTCAAGAAATTGATAGCCACAATTAAAGGTTTGAATCTAGACATGTAAGACCCGACTTGAGCATTTATCACTTGTTTTGTGCAATACCCATTTGGACTTGAGAAAGCCAAATTGGGAAAAATTACTCAAACTACCGAGAGGTATAGAGTGAGTATTCGGGTGTGATTGCTATATTAAAACCCCAACCAATCAAAATTTCCCTAGAGTTTACAACTTTATAACCACCTAGGTGGAAGTCACGAACCTAGACCTTTTTATCAATTAAAAAAAACTAAAAACCAAAAATATTGTCTCTTAGTTTTCTAATTGAAAACAATAGAACAAGGTAGAAGTATAACACCAACAAATATTGTGGAAGTGTAATTTGGGTCAAAATATACATTCACGCTAAATATATACCTAATCCCTACTCTAACTTCCTGTGGATTCGATCCCGACCTTTGTTGGGTTTACTATTGCATCGACCGCCTCACTACTTAATTGTGGTGTGAGTTTTGGAGAGATCATTATGTGAGTGTATAGCACAAAGGGTGATGTCGTTCCATTTCATTTGAGATTAAAAGCATGAAAAGTGATGTTATTCCATTACATTTATATTATCATGATTTTATGATATTGCGAGTTCATGGCACGAAGGGTGTTTCTGTGCAAGTGAGGACGAGGGACATGCATTATGTCGTGATACCCTTCTCTTGAAGATATCTTCATGTCTTTACCTTGAGCTATTATTGTTGCACTTATGGTTCTTATGTGACTTGTCGTTACTGTTCTGTCTATGTTTTCTATCACTATTGTTGTTTTGTTGCCATGCCTTCTGTTTTGTTGCACTTAAGTACATGTCTTCTACCATGTTAGTCATTAATGTCTCTACTTGTTAACTTATAAAGATCATGTGTCGCCTTTCTTATTTTCTATATCTATATTTATTCCTCCACCATGCTAGTTAGTTGAAGTTATATTCCTTTTCCTAATTGATTCCATTACCTCTATGCTTTCCGCATACTCTGTTACTAATCCTCTTATGTACATTCTCGTTCATTATTGCTACATGCGTATTTCCTACTTTGTCATTACTGTTATTGACATTTCTGCCATACGGTTGATACTGTTTTACATATTTTTTGTGAGGATGAGATAAATGCATGAAGGGTGTTGCCCTGAAATTTACTTGATATCAGAGTATATTCTTCACGTTATGAAATTTATGGGGTGCCTTTTGTAGTTTGCTGGTCTTCGCTCTAAGGAAAATATTTGTTGAGATAATGAAAACTGTTGAGTTGTAATCTATTCTAGTACTCTGCTATTGTTTTGTATGTTCTTTTCGTGTACTCTATTATGTTATACTGTAGTATAGTTCTATTGGTAGTTTTCGGTGCAGTTTTTATTAGTGAGCATCTTTTAACTAAAAATCATCGTCACTACTGCGACGAGGTTAGACAAAATACTTACTGGGTACATGGGGTCGGTTGTACTCATACTCCACTTCTGCACCTTGCGTACAAACTTTTGGAGCGGAGTTCTTGGTCATGTCAGGAGCTTACCCTGAAGATGTTCGTGCATTCTGGATATAGCTGCCACTTGTCCTTCGTAGCTTTAGATTTTGTTAATCTGTTTATGTAGATTACAAACATATCGTGTAATTATTTGTATCGTCTTTGTATATTCTAACACTTAGAAGCTCATTATTTGTACTACCAGTTCTTGGGTTAATTTGTAAATTTCCAGATAAGTCTTCACTATTTTCCTACATTTTTATGTGGATTGTATTGACTGTTAGTTAGCTTACCTAGCGGATTGAGTTAGGTTCCATCACGACTAGTGGTTTTTGGGACAAGTTGGTATCAGAGCCCTAGGTTCTACGAGTAATGAGCAAATGTCTAGCAGAGTCTTGCGGATCGGCATGATGACGTCCATACCTATCTTCGAGAGGCTATAGGGAATTTAGGATAAATTTCCCATATTTCTTTCATCATTGTGCGACATTGATTCATCTTGAAGCCTAACTCTTTGAATTCCTTCCACACATTCGTATGCGCATGTGAGCACTCGGTATTGGCTGTGCATCTACAACTTGTTATTCCATGGATGAAGTGCGGGATATGATTTATGTGTGGTGGTGATGGGCCATTTTGGAGGACTTGAGGCCGAGATTTGACTGCGGCTTGAGCACGGGAATTTTGGTTGTGTGTGCATGTGCTTTTGGACTTATACGTTTGGTAGTATCCCTATGAGTGAAATTTATGGTCGGCGAGTGGTTGGATGATGAAATGATAAGTAGTATGTGATTGCGGCCTGTGTTTAGATGACCTGAACGTGAAGATAGGAGTTTTCTTGAGGTGTAAAAAGGATTGATATTCTTGGTTTCTGTCTCAATGTGGCGTGTAGTCCCGAGTTATGAGTGTGTTGGAAGGTTTTCCATGTTGTTTAGTTATGGAACGAATTTGACTCTCAGGCCTTATTGATGAGTTCAGACTTAGGAAGATTAAGTGGTGGAATAAAAGTTGTGGCTAGTGTCTAAGATTTACATTAGATGATGTCGAAGCTCGTAGTATTTCTATATCATTGTGGACTATGCATTTCAGTATCTGGAAGACTAAGTGGTGGAGGAAACTTCTTTAGATTCGCAGAAGGTCTCTTCAGAGTGGGTGTCTTGGTTGTGGTACTTTGGGGTTCTAAGAGGGAATGCAGCAACTTATAGGCCTTAGGAAGGTGTGGTTTTTATACTATAATCTCTTATGGCGAGTTTTGGGGTAAGGATCATGGTGTCTCGCAAAAAAGGGGTATGAACTTGAGGGTAATTTGGAAGGAACTCGGAGGAAACAAGGCAGTTTGATAGTAAGGTGGATCAACACGATAATGGTATGATCGATTCTTTGGGTACTTATGATGTAATGAGTCTCCACAGATGTTCCATAGAAATGCTCATGGGTTTTGGGAAACTACGTGGCTTGGTTTAGCTTGAGGGATTCGGTTATGATAGCTTTGTTCTATGGAAACGGATTCCAAGGGGTTCTTAATTATTTCTATCACGGTTCGAGGTGAATAGTTTCTACTGGTGTGAGGAATATGTTGCATATTGGGATTTCCTCCTAGATGAGATCAATAGAAGGTTTCTCACTGCTCGGGATCGAGTTTTGGATGTGCAAGGTCACGGTTCAGTTTTGAAGGGAAGGTCATGAATTCTTAGACAGCACGGACGATTTCAGACATCTAGATGGATGCTATTACTACTTGGTATTGCCTGAGAAGGGTGTACATTTCAGAAGGCGTATTGTGTTTTCACTTACAGATGCATTATTGATATTGCAGTGCTCGCCTGGTTAGTCGACTGTTGAGATTTAGATTTTGTTATAGGGCACAGAAGAATTATAAAAGTATTCCTTGTGGAATGATCGTATTTGAGAGATGTGTTAGACATTTGGGTGGTGGAGTTGGGATCAAGTAAGGTGATTCATATGTTCTATGGATTTAGAGACTGAGAGTTCTCAGAAGCAAATTGTTTCGTGGTTGTGGACTGTGAAATATGGCCAAAGCTAGCTAGGTGATAGTGTGTGTTATGGTTATGTCATTGTGGACTTTTTGAGGGCTATTTGTCCGTTTGGGGATGACCGGAGCTGATTTAGGGGCCCATTGGTAGGCCTAATGAGGATTTATATTCTATATCGGATCAAATTTGCTTGCTTCTATACAGCTGTTACCATAGTTATATCGTCGGGTGGAATAGATGTTATTCGCGCCTTGGCCTGTGTTATGTGTTCCTCTTTATGCTATGACGGTTTGGGGGGGGGGGGTTACATGGTTCTTCGCACTTATATCATAATTCAGTTTAGGCCTCATGGCTTTATGGGCGAGATGGCCTTCATGATGTTTATTTGCTTATTTCACCATAGTTGTGCTTGTCCTTCTTATTATTGTTTGTTCCTAATAATTTTCCCACTATTATATTTTGTGCACTCTATTGTGTTTGATATTGACGCACATATGATCACTGAGCCCGAGTATTATGGCTCGATGGGTACACTATATGGATTGATATGTTGGGATCGGGTTGCATGCAACAACGATACTGTGAGGAAATGTAACTCCTGATGCTTACTTCGTGTAGTTTTTCTTTCACATTGTTGAAAATAGTTCATAAGAAAATGCTAGAATTTCCCTGACTGCATAACTTGTTCAATAATATTCTTACTTAACTCTCTTACTATTATCTGTCACGTCTGAATTATTACTTGTTGGTGTTCAGGACCGTGTTGTGTGGGGCTCTATATGATTATTATTGATACTTTTCGGGGGGCTGCTTATATTGGATGAGATGAGGTTTCTAGAATTGATATTTGCACGATTGTATGGGGATGAGGAAGGTTTGGAAGAATAATACTAAATACTGCAGAGGATTTGGGAAATGGCCCTGGTCAGACGAGTGAGTTTTGGCTTATAAATTAGATGAGTGGTTAAGAGGTTATGCGTGTTTCTTTAATCATTGGCAGGGTATGAAGCTTTTGAACAAGGATCTAATCGATATGAGGCTTGCTAGCAGCACCTGATTTGTTTTTGGGCAGTAATGGTGGTCAACAGTTCCTGCTATGAGTGTCTGAGTGATGGGGTGTACAGTGTTAATTCATCTTGGGATTATGTTCATGACCTAATGCATCTTGTTCAGGCTTATACCGTGGGTAGATGAGAGATTCGGGGCTTGTAATGAATTCGGGATGTTAGAGATTAGGTTCTAAGGTCTAAGGACCAAGGTTGAAGTAAGGATCTTTAGTTATGTTGCGTTGGCAGGCTTATATGGAGGAGGGTGACGTGGGATCACCCCAGGTATATGCATAGTAAGGTTACACCATAATTTGATAGCTTTGAACGACTCCTGGCACGTTCGAGGACGAACGTATGTTTAAGTGGTGGAGGATGTAACGATCCGACTAGTCGTTTTGAGCATTTGCACTTTTCTAAGTAGTTTGAGGGCACGAGTATCCCCACATGATGTATTATGTGATGACCTGATAGTTCATCTTATCTTTTAGAATCTAATTTTGTGTTTCGAAGCCTCCAATACTTCATTTTCGCCTTTCTCGATTTGCATGCATAGTCCGAGTATTTTTTTGGGAAAGTTTTTATGTTAAATAAACTGATAAGAATGTGAAATCTTTGCCTTAAAACCTATTTGAGTTGACTTTGTTCAATAGTTTGAGAAAACGGATTACGATTCATGTTTTGACGGTTCTAATGGGTCCGTATCGTGATTTGGGACTTGGGCATATGCCCAGAATAGAATTCGGAAGTCCCTAGATCAAGTTATCGCATTTTGTTGAAATTTAAAAGTTTAAAGGCGTAGTGAATCTAAAGGTTTGATCGATATTTGAATTTGTTAATACAGGGTCCGTATTTTGTTCTGAAACCCTGTATAGGATCATTGCTATATTTATGACTTGTCTGTCAAGTTCGGACGTCCGGTTGTTCAAATAGAAGTTTTAAAGTTTTCTTGAAAATCCCTTCTGATTTGGTGCTCAATTCATAGTTCTAGGTGTTGCTTTGGCGATTTGATCGCGCGAGCAAGTCCGTATGATATGTTTAGACTTGTGTACATATTTGGTTTAGAGCCCTGAGGGCTCGAGTGAGTTTTGGATAGGATACAGAGTGGTCTGGACTTAGAAAACTCAGTTGGTTCTGTAATTTTTGTATCTGGTGTCTGATCTCGCAATTGCGAGATAAGTATTCCCATTTGCGAACATTCCCATATACTGACAGGTCGCATTTGCGAGATAATTCTTCTCATTTGCGAAGAGTACCTGGGTCAGCATTGTCTAACCAAAGAATTAGATACCTTGACCACAACTATTTTTAGGATGAACACGGGTTTCTGATAACCAATGCAAGACTGATTATTGTAAGTAATTAAAATAAAGAAAAATCAATGAGATGCACGAAAAGTAAAGTGTATTGCAATAGTAGTTCGGATGATCTTTACAGGTTATATTTTTCTCCCTTATATAGGGAATTTTCTAATATAATGTCTGCCATTTTTAGTGATTGAGCATTAATGAATAATTATGACATTAATGTAACATTACAATGAGCAACTGTAACTGTTGCGTGAATATTGTATAATGTTTGGATCACTAATTTGAAGATCTCTGAATCTGCCCTTTATTCTGCCTAGATACATTTTGACCGTGTCTCTTCATCTTCTCAATCAGGTTAAGACTTCCGTAGCTAATCAACCCGTGGGTGTGATTTGCCGTGCCTCTTTGCCTCATACCTCTTCATAGAGTCCCGTCCAGATGTCGTGTCTCCATTGCTCCACGTACACTGTTGAGTCATCAAGATTTATTACACGTGTGAAGCTCTTTTTTTACCAGTACAGATAGTCCCCCCACTTACCATATATTTATCAATTAATATTTAGTAAGCGGATACTGATTTATGGCGGGAATCATTGCATCTTTTTCTGTACGTAAACGTCGCTTGTCACTTCTATTTAATGCTTATGACATGTGGCATTTCCGGGTTGGTTCTGTAATTGTTCAGCGCCTTTTAGGGCTTTTTTGCAGCTGCATCAGTCACGAAGTGACACCTTCAATTATGGCTTTCACATCATTGTTTTTTTCCATTTTTGACGGTTGTCTTCGAGTATAAATACCTTTTTTTCTTTTCTTTCACGAAAAACTTCTAACTTTTAAACTTTATTTGTAAAGAACTTTTTCCTTGTCTTTGTAGATAAGTCTTCTTCAAACCAATCTAAGAGAATCATAAATGTAGATGATTTGACTCCCTCTTCTGCTCCAACACGGAGTAGGAGAGGCGGCAGGTTGAGGAGTTTAGTTTCTACTCCTCCAAGGGGTTCTTTCTCTTCTCAAATTACTTCTCCTCCTTCTTCTAGGTCTTTAACTTCTCCGAGGGCTAGGGCTTCTAGATCTTCGTCCAAAAGTAGAGAACGTCACGAACCTTTGCGCGAACCGATGGTCGATGAAATAGTACCTGCGGAGTTCAACTTTGCTAGGGATAGTCAGGCCCTTAAAGATCAGGTTTCTTCATTGTCGTCTCTTGATAGTGTTGACAAGTAGCCTACCCAACTCACTGAAGGTTTAATTCCTCTTATACGCAGGGACTGTTATTGGAGTTTTGATTATCCTGTAATCGTTCCAACCAGTAATCAAAGAATAACTTCTTACAAGACGGGGCATTCTTTTTCTTATACCTATCCCTTTACATTAGGGTTCAAGCCTCCCATCGACCCAATAATCATCGAGTACTGTCGATTTTTCAAAATTTGCTTGGGACAAGTCGGTCCTCTTGTATGGTGAGTCGTTGCATGTCTAGATATTTGTCTACCTTAGCTTCGATCCCCTTTACCTTTCATCATCTTATTCACATATATCCTCAATGTTGTTCCGTCAGGGAATTTTTACCCTATCTGCTAAGAGTAAAAGGGTGTTAGTGGCTTCTGAAGATGATAAGGATCGAGGTTGGTTTCTTCGGTATGTTTCTGTTCCTGCTGCTGGTTTAGTAGGTGAAGAGAATATTCCCCTTCCCTGAGAAGTGGAATTTTGCACGTGAGTATATTTTTGCTCACATTCCTTGCTTTTTTTCTTTAGATATCTTATCCATACTGTAGATGTTTCTTTTTTTTGCAGCAATCATGGGAACCGTCGAGAATGTCTCCGGTTTCAGAGATTGGGTAGAAAAGCTTTTGTTAATCGCTCCATTGGAAGAGCGTTCATGGAAGTACCTCTCTGGGTGGTTTTGTGGAGAGTTAAGACTCATGGTAAGTGAAGTTTTTTTTTGTACTTGCTTATTCCTTTGAGCATTATTTAACCCTTTTCTTTTGGTAGGATTTCCTGCTCGTGGAGTTTCTGCATCCGCGTTTGTTCCCAGGTTATCCCTAGCTTAGGCCCAAGAGAACATTTCAGGCTCTTCTTCTTCAAAGAGAAAATCAAGTGGGTCAAGGACCTCGGGAGAAGAGGAGGAAGAGGAGGGCACTTTGGTCCATAGGTCACGCAGAAGGAAGGTGGTCTCAGACGACGATTCTACACCTGTCATTGTGCCTTCCGTGCCTGAAGTTGGACTTTCTGCCTCCGAGGATGCTACTCCCTCTCCCGTGTGTGAATTTGTTGTCCATTTGTTCTGTGAAGGCTTTGGTCCTGTTTCTAATGAAGCTCCCTTGAATGTTTTCTCTCCTTCTCTTAGAGAACTCCCTCCAACTGTTTCAGTTATTTCTGCTGCTCCCGTGGCTATTCCTACTGCTGTCATTGCTCTCTCTCCCGTGGCTTTTTCGGCCCCTCATACTTCCTTTCCCGTGGCTCCTGCATCTCTACCTGCTTCCGTGCCTTCTGTTACAGAAGTAGGGTCTTCCAGCAGGGAGATGAGGCAGGTGACGATAGAAGTTCAGCAGAGGGTAGTCTTTTTAAAAAGTCTGGCCAGCCTGATGTGTGGTTGAAACCGTTGATAGCCCCGACAGAGACAGCTAAGTTGGACATCCACAATTTCCTTACATGGGCTAATGAAATTGTGCATACTTTTTTAAAGGTAAAATGAATTTTCTTTGTTCATTCTTGTACATGTATTTACCATATCTAATTGGTTGTCTTTTGCAGATCAATCTTATAGGCACAGAGCTTATGAAGAGGGTTTCTAATACGGAGCAGGAAGTGAAAGAATGGCGTGCAGAAGCAGATAACTGGAAGGAGAAGTATGAAAGCCTAAGGCTCGACATGGAGGCTGTAGAAGAAGAAAAATGTACCTTGGAGCAGCAAGTGAGTGTCATGACGGCAGAGTTGGCCGTGGAGAAGGCATCCTCTGATTAGGAAGACAAGGATAAGAGCGTCTTAGAGTCCTCATTCGCGAAGAAGCTGTCTCGTGCCTCTGAAGAGCTCAGGAGTTTGAAGGCCTTACTAGACCAAAAGGAGGAGTATTTGGGCGAATTAGTGCAATCTCTTACTCAGATCCAGGAGGATCTCCGCAACTCTTTGGAGAAAGTTCAATTCCTGGAAAGGTCTTTCGCTCTTTTAAGGGCCTCTAATGATGCTGCTGTGACTGAGAGGGATGAACTAAGAGCTGAAGTTATGCTATGGGAGAAAGATTACGAAGCTCTTGAAGATAGGGCAGCTGTCGATGTTAGTTGAGAGTATATGATCTCTCGCCTTGACACATTGACTGAAATGAGTTGAGAGGGTTTTGACCTTAATGCTGAAATTGCAAAGACCAAGGAGTCCATTGAGAAGGCTCAACAAGGTCAGAATCTCTCTTCACCTGAAGGTGAGGCTCTTGCTGCTCAAGTATCTTTGTCCCAAGCCGCTCCTGCTCCTTCTAACAGTGAATTCAACCCTCCTCTTGAAGAAGTTTAAGAAGTTGGTTCCTCCCTTTTTTTTTCTTTGTCTCAATTGGTGGTTACCCCCAGTCCCCTCAGGGGTAAATTTGGATCTCTTTAAAGTCCCCAAATTACAACTTAGGGGCACCTCAATGTATAAAAACTATATACAGCTAAGTATAAGTTAATACTTAGTTTTTACTTATCCATTTTAATATATAAATGCAAGTATGACTTTTGTTTTCCGTTGAGTTTCTGTTTCACTCTTTAAGTCTTTTTGCATGATTTATTTTTCGAGGTTTTAGTTTTACCTCTGAGTTTCGCATATAGAATGGTTTAGATTACTCGTACCTTTTCGTAATAGGCACGGTGTCGTATTAAATGTGTGCCATTTTGTAGTAGGCATAATTTATGAAAGAAGGCCCTTTTTTTATCGACACTTAATGAAGAAGACGTCTCAACTTCATAAAGGTGTAACAATGCAATAGAGTGATAGGAATTTTTCACATGTTTAAGAATGTTTCTGAGGAAAGTTTTCTGTTTTAACTTTCACAACTTTTTACATGTGTTTGATTATCGTCTAAAACTCATGTTGCAACTGTTCTCTTTTAACAGATTTGGTATACACTTGTATTTCGTAATTGTTTTTTATATGTAACAGTTTTTTTGAGTGAATACAAGAGAGCAACTGTTTTTCGTTAGTAATAGGTTTTATTCAAGTTGGGGTTTTCACCCGTAACTGTTTTTGTCAACAACAGTTTTCAATAAGCACGAGGAAAATGCTTGCATCCATAACTGTTTTATTTGATAACAGTTTTTTGAACAAGTACAAGGATTTTGATCTTTCATCCGTAATTGTTTTATTTGATAACAGTTTTCTATATGAGTACAAAGATTTCGTAACTGTTTTTAAATTCAAAAGTTTTGAATGAGTACAATGATGATGATCTTTTATCCATAACTATTTTTGGTTACAATAGTCTTTCTTTTGAATAAGTACAAAGATGTGCATTTCTTCCTCGTGGCTAACATTTTGCCTTTTAACCTGAACATGTTCGAAGGTTTTTTGGATTAGAGGCTTTGTGTTTGAGTCTTTGGCTCTTTCGATTTTGCTCGTATCACTTGATTTTTTGGGTAGATGGATCTTCAGGCTCAAGCTTTAACTTTTTGATAGTTTTTTTTTGGATTCGTCTTTGACTTCCATACTGTATAGTCCCCCAAGTGTTTGAGCTTTGAAGAATGAAATCTCGAGCACTTGACTATTCCTTCCTTCTGGTCCTTTTTCTGAAAAGGAAAAACATAGGGGACTCAAAGGTATATAGTTTTTAGATGATGATTGCTTAATCCTTTAAAACGTCCATCAGAAAGTGTAACCCTAGATCGGGAATTTTGTTAATTCCTCGCGTCTTTGCAGGTCTAATATCATCATCTGGTGATGGGCTAGCTTTATGCCTATCATCTAAAAAGGTTAATAAAATTTTAAATATTCAAAATAAAATCGAACGTGTGATACCTGACCGGGGGTATCAACTTCTTTTCCTTAGAAGTAGTACTTCTTCAAGTGGATGGCATTCCAACTTGTTGGTAGGATTCTACCGTCCATAGCTTTCAGCTCGTAGGCGCCCTTCTCAGCTATGCCTTGGAATTTGTAGGGTCCTTCCCAGTTTGGACTTAGCTTTCCTGCGCCTGCTTCTTTCATTGATTGAAATACTTTTTTGAGGACGAAGTACCTGAGATGAGCTTTACGGTTGTAATAACGCTCTATGATTTGTTTTTGAGTTGCCATCTGTATTAGTGTTTCTTCTCTCCGTTGTTCGAGCAGGTCCAGATTGGTCCTCAATTCATCATCGTTAACTTCCTCCGTGGCTGTTGTAAACCTTATGCTTGGTTCGCCAATCTCTACTGGTATTAAGGCTTCTGAGCCATAGACAAGTGCGAACAGAGTTTCTCCCATGGCTATTTTTGAAGTTGTTATGTATGCCCATAGTACCGCTGGTAACTCATTAGGCCAAATTCCTTTGGCTTTATCTAGCCGCTTCTTTAGATTGTTGATGATGACTTTATTCGTTGACTCAGCTTGACCATTAGCCACGGGGTGGTATGGCGTTGAAGTGATTCGTTTGATTTGCCAGATTTCAAAGAATTCTGTGATTTGGGAGCCTATGAATTGTTGGCCATTATCACACACGATCTCCTTTGGTATCCCAAAGAGGCATATTATGTTTCGCCATAAAAAACTTTTGACTTCCTTTTCTCGCACCTGTTTTAACGCTTCTGCCTCTACCTATTTTGTAAAATAGTCGGTTAGCACGAGCAAAAACCGTAGATGTCCTTTAGTTGTTGGAAGAGGTCCCACTATGTTCATACCCCATTTCATGAAGGGTCATGGGGATATTATTGGATGCAATAATTCCGCTGGTCGATGCATGTTATTGGCAAACCTTTGGCACCTGTCGCATTTGGATACGAAGTTCTGAACCTCTTCTTCCATCTTAGGCCAATAGTATCCATCTCTGATTAGGGTTTTCACTAAGGATCTCTCCCCTGAGTGATTTCCACAGTGTCCTTCGTAGACTTCTTTCATCACAAACTTCATTTGGTTAGGTCCGAGGCATTTTTCTAGGGGCCCTCCGAACATCTTGCGATATAATGAGTTGCGAATGAGGCAGTACCGTGCAGCTTTGCGGCGAAGTGCTTGAGTTGTTTTCTTGTCTTCAGGTAGGGTGCCATTCTGCAAAATGTTTAGGATTTTGTTTCTCCAATCCAGGTTAAATTGTTGAAAGTTACCTTATTTATATCCTGGTCGATTGGTGAATGGAATATTATGAACGGCAATTGCATTGTCTCTGTTTATTACTTTCGTGACTACTGCGAGGTTAGCTAATGCATCTGCTTCTGCATTTTCCTCTCTAGGTATTTGTACCACCTTCCATGTTTTGAATTGTCTCACGAGCTCTCGTGCCTTTTCCAGATATTGGTGCATCCGAGTTTCTCGAGCAACGTAAGTCCCCTGCATCTGATTTACTACCAGTTGGGAGTCACTTTTGATTACGATTTGCTTGATTGAAAGCTCTCGTGCAAGTTCTAATCCTCCAATAACAACCTTGTATTCTACTTCATTGTTAGTTATAGGATAACATTTGATAGCATGTCGTATCTTTTCACCAGTGGGTGATATTAAGACTATGCCTAAGTCGGCACCTTTTATATTAGAAGGACCATCGGTAAATAGGGTCCATAGACCCGGATTAGCACTGGTGAAGAGTTGTAACTCTTTTTCCACTTCAGGGACAATGCTATTACTAAAGTCAGCGACAAAATCAGCTAAGATCTGAGAATTGATTGCAGTCCTAGGCTGATATATTATTTCATGCTCACTTAATTCTGTGGCTCACTTGGCTAATCTTTCTGATAGTTCTTGTTTATGCAGTATGTTTCTTAATGGATACGAGGTCACAACTGTGATTGGATGACATTGAAAGTATGGCCTTAATTTTCTAGATGCCATGATTAGAGCTAAGGCTGACTTTTCTAGATGTGGATATCTAGTTTCAGCGTCTAGATATGGCAAGGTAGACATATAGCCTCTCCCCCTCCTCTGGCTTTGACAACAACAGAGGTTTTGATAGATAATCCTTTAGGTCTTTGAGAGACTATTGATATTCTTCAGTCCATTCGAATCGATTTTGCTTTTTGAGAACTGCAAAGAATTTAAAACTTTTCTCGGAAGATTTGGAAATAAATCTCCCTAAGGTTGTAATTATTCTTAACTTCTTTTTTATTTATAAGTACATCAGGTATTTCTTCTATAGCTTTAATTTGATCAGGATTCACCTCTATTCCCCTGTTTGATACAAGGAAACCCAAGAATTTACCTGATTCTACACCAAAAGCGCATTCTTCTGGATTCAGCTTCATATTATACCTTCGTAAAATTTCAAAGGAAATAAAGAGGTGCTAGAAATGGTCTTCTGCCCGTGTTGATTTTACCAGCATGCCATCGATGTAAACTTCCATCGTTTTTCCCGGATGTTCCTGGAACATCTTAATGACTAGCATATTATTTTTTAAGCCAAAAGGCATGACTTTATAACAATAAGTCCCCCTGTTTGTAATAAAGGAGGTTTTTTCCTCGTCTGAGGGATCCATTTTAATCTGATTATAACCAGAATACGCATCTAGAAAGCTTAACAATTCATGACATGGGGTGGCATCAATCATTTGATCTATATGTGGTAATGGGAATGAATCTTTGGGGCATGCTTTATTTAAGTCAGTATAATTTACTCATACTCTCCATTTTCCATTCTTTTTAGGTACTACCACAGTGTTAGCTAGCCATTTAGGGTACGCTACCTCTCGTATCGAACCAATCTTTACGAGTTTCTGTACCTCTTCGTCAATCACTTGGTTCTTCAATGGTCCTTGCTTTCTTTTCTTCTGCTTAACAGGTACGAAGGAGGGATCTTCATTTAGTTTATGAGTCATCATTTCTGGTGGGATACCTGTCATATCTGATTGGGACCACGCAAAGCAATTTGCGTTAGTCTTTAAGTAATCAATTAACTTACCTCTTCGACCGGGGCTCAGCCTCGTGCCTATATACACTTTCTGTTCAGGTTTTTGTTCAACCAATGGAACAGCTTCGAGCTCTTCCGTAGTTGTTTTGATGTGCTCGTCTTTCTCCGGTTCATGAATGACGTCCGATCTGGAATCTACATCTGTGTGGTCCAATGCATCTTCCGTGGTGACTTGATTCACCTTCTCATGAGTATCTTCTTTCATACCTATTTCTGCAATAATACCTTCCGTACCTATTTGGGTAATAATTTCTTCCATGCTTGTTTAGGCGGTGTTACCTGCTTGGAAGATTCCCTTATCTTTTGATTTTTCCACCTCTACTTTTTTGTCGTAGTGTACCACGGAATTTATATTTCTTGCGGTTTGTTGATCGCCTCTAATATGCTGAATCCCCCATATAGAGGGGAATTTAATCATATGATGCAAGGTGGAGGGTATTGCTTTCATGTCGTGGATCCATGGACTTCCCATGATTATGTTATAAGCCATGTCAGTATCAATGACTTGGAACCTGGTATATTTTATTACTCCCTCAGCATAAACGCTAAGTTCAATTTCCCCTTTGGTTATAATCGTAGAGTTACCAAACCCTGATATGGCTCGTGCCTTCGGGATTACTTTATTCCCCAATAGCATTTCTTCCATGACTCTTAGCAAAATAATATTGACTGAACTACCTGGATCAATCAACACTCTTTTTACGTTAGCGTCATGAATAAGTAAGGATATTACCAGAGCATCGTTGTGAGGAAGCATTAATCCACTGATATCTGCATCATCGAAGGTTATACTGTCTGCTTCCATATTTTCACGAACCCGTTTTCCGGGTGTAATTGTGAACTTCGTGGACGCTTTGCAGACCACTCTGTTTACTTCTTCACCTCCGTGTATCACTTTGACGGTTCGTTTTGGAGATGGAGGTTTTGGGGGTTCCTGCATGTTCTTCATGTATGCCTATTTACCTTTTTCACTAAACAATTATGTTAAATAGCCCTGTTTCAATAATTGTTCTAACTCGCCTTGCAAAAATCGGCAATCTGCAGTTCTGTTTCCATGATCATTATGGAATTCACACCAGAGATCTGGGTTCGTTTTATTCGGGTTCGACCTCATTTCTTTGGGCCATCGAATCTTATCACCCATATTTCTTAATACTGAAATTAGTTCGGAGGTACTTACATCGAAGGTGTGATGCCCAATTCGTGCATTACCTCTAGGTCGTTCATCTCGATCCCTTCTGGATCTAGATGAGGACGAGCCCGCATCTCTGCTTGGTGGTCTATAATCTGACCTAGTGTTTTCGAACCTGGGACGAGTTTCATGTTCCGATGGTCCCAAGTAAGGATCGTACCTGTTTTTACCTAATCTCCTGTCTGATTTTGAACATTTGGATCTGGTATGATCTTCGTCTTTCGAACGAGAAATGGTATTTTCTTCTATTCAAAGTTTAGTACTGTACCTGTTATAAACATCATTCCACGTTGTAGATGGGAATTCTCTCAAGCTTTCCTTGAGTCTCCTCGTGGTTTCTTATCTTTTTTCATTTAGATTACTTGCAAATGACATGGCTACCCAATTATCGGGCATCCTTGGTAGTTTCATTCTTTCTCGTTGAAACATGTCTACAAATTCACGAAGTAGTTCCGTGTCTCCTTGTTTATTTTAAAGATTTCCTCCATCCTTTTCTCGACTTTTTACGCACCAGAGTGTGCATTTATGAAAGAATCTGCAAGCTCAGCAAAAGAATCAATAGAGTTTCCAGGGAGAAGAAAATACCAGGTTAGCACCCCTTTGGTAAGTGTTTCTTTAAACTTTTTAACTAGGACCGACTCAATTTGTTGTTTTGTTAAGTCGTTGACCTTCACTCCTATGGTAAAAGCAGCCACACGGTCGCGTGGATCAGTTGTCCCGTCATACTTAGGAACGTCAGGCATTTTAAACTTCTTTGGAATAGGTACGGGTGCTGCACTTGGTTTCCAAGGTTTTTTAGAATATGTATCAACGTCAATGCTTTTAATAACAGGTAGTACTCCAGGAAATTGTTCGATTCGATCATTTTTTTCCTTCACCTATTTCTGCAAAGTTAGAAATAAAGTCTGTAATTCAGAGTTATTAGACATACCTGGTTTCGCTTCGAGAGATTCATTAGGAGTGTCATCCCTTGCTGAGTTTACCAACCCAGACTGAGGATTTTCCATGGTGATTGTGTTATTGGGAGGTGGTGTCAGTGATGCAGGTGATGTCGTTAGTAATCCCTTTTCAAATTCTTGCAAAGCTTGGCCCACATACTATGCAATCATTTGCTTTACCCGATCTCGTTCTACCGTTTGATCATTATTATCGTTGTTATTATTGGATCTTTTCGGGGATTGTTCCCTTGAACCACATGGGGTTCCTGAAGGTGATGGAACTGGGGTTCCATTCCTTTGCTGGTTGTTGTGGTTGGAGTTCGACATAGTTCAGAGGATATCTATTGAAAATCAAACAAATATTATCAGATTCCTGGTAAAGTAACCCATTTGTTTAACCAAATAATTAGATCCTTTGACCAAAACTATTTTTAGGATGAACACGGGTTTCTGATAACCAAGGCAAGACTGATTATTATAAGTAATTAAAATAAAGAAAAATCAATGAGGTGCACGAAAAATAAAGTGTATTGAAATAGTAATTCGGATGATCTTTACAGGTTATATTTTACTCCCTTATATAGGGAATTTCCTAATATAACGTCTTCATTTTCAGTGATTGAGCATTAATGACTAATTATGACATTACTGTAACGTTACAATGAGCAACCGTAATTGTTGCGTGAATGTTGTGTAACGTGTGGGTCACTAATTTGAAGATCTCTGAATCTACCCTTTATTCCGCCTAGATACATTTTGACTGTGTCTCTTCATCTTCTCAGTCAAGTTGAGACTTCTGTATCTAATCAACATGTGGGTGTGATTTGCCGTACCTCTTTGCCTCATACCTCTTCATAGAGTCCCGTCCAGTTGTCGTGTCTTCATTCCTCCACGTAGACTGCTGAGTCATCATGATTTATTACACGTGTGAAGCTATTTTTTACCAATAGAAGCATATGATCGCATATGCGATCAAGAGGTCACAATTGCGGGGAGGCCGGAGTTTGCATTTGCGAACAATACGTTGCATTTGCGAAGTGGGGCTAGGGAAGGCTTGGTCACATTTGCGAACAATCTGGTCGAAAATGCAGATGATCAAATGTTCGTATTTGCAAACATGTCATCGCAAATGCGATGAAAGCAGAGATGGAAGGACTTCACATTTGCTGATGGTTTATTCGTATTTGCGACCCGGGGTTCGCAAATAGACGGGATTTTTGTTCATTCTCTCAAATTTTCAAACTTATAAACCCTAGAGGTGATTTTTCAAGGAAATATTGTTTCCCAAATCATTGGTAAGTGATTTTAAACTATTTTATTTCAACCTTTCACTATATTTCCTAACATTTCAACCTAAAATCTTGTGTTTTCATGGTGGAAATTAGAGTTTTGGGTAGAATTAGGAATTTTTTTAAAATGGGGATTTAGACATCAAATTGAGTCCGGATTCAAAAAGAAATTACATAACCGGGAATGGGTAATCGAGTTTTGATCTGAATCTCGAGTTTGGACCAAGCGAGCCCGAGAGTTGACTTTTGTTGACTTTTTCAATAATGACCTAAATTGAATCTTTTGCAATCGTGGGTAGTTCCTAAGACTTAATGTGAATCATTTGGTTGGTAAATTGATAGATTCTATTTGTTCGGAAGCTTGTTTAAAAGGAAAAGCTATGGTTGAGCTTTAAGTTGATCTTTGGAGCGAGGTAAGTGTCTTGCCTAACTTTGCTGAGGGATTTTATCCTACTATTTGACATTGTTTGCTACATGCCGGGGTGATTAATATATGTGGTGACGAGCATATATGCATGTGCCAGGGTTAACCATGTTTGGGGGGGGGGGGTAAACTATGTTGTAAATTGTGTATTGTAGAATAACGTGACCTTCTTGCCTCATGCCTTACTTGACCCCTAGACACTAAGAACATAGTATTAAATGTTAGGAACTAAGACTTAGCTTGTTATAACTTGAACAAATTTTATGGAATTCTAAGAACACGATGTGTCTAATTCGGTCATCACTATGTGTAATCATTAATATATTGCTACGGCCGATATTCTTGAGATACTAGATTCTATACTTGTGTTGTAGATAATTCGTGAGATTTGTGGAAATACTTGAATAATAAGGTTCTTGCGGGTTTATTGAACCATTGTTGGCTTGGAAAGTTGTGATTGGGTATCATTTGAAATATTCGTTTATGCACTCTCCTTGACGTTATTTATGCTTCATGCATTGTTTGTCACTTATATACATATGCCTAGTAAAAAGAGTGTAAAGCACGAAGGGTGATGGCGTGTCATTGTATATACATTATCATGTGAGGAGACTGTAAAGCACGAAGGGTGATGTTGTTCCATATTATTATGTGAGTGTAAAGCATGAAGGGAGATGTCGTGCCATATTATTGATAGTAAAAGCACGAAGGGTTATGTCGTACCATATTATTGAGAGTAAAACTACGAAGGGCGATGTCGTGCCATATTATTGAGAGTAACTTGTTGGTTGATTTCCCAATGCACACGCAAGTGTACGTGGTCGACAAGTAATATAGGAA